>JAVDBV010087006.1:0-29903 GCA_032619315.1 Piper longum | reverse complement strand
GTTTGGTGATTGTTTGTTTAATATTTCTATTTATGCTTTTATTATATATGAACTGATAAGGAGAGATGAGCATGATGATGTGACATATGAATTGGTTGTTAAGTCATCCATGTAGTATCCTGCTAGGGTTTTACGTATTCGTGCATGTATGATGAATTATATCTTCATCTTAAGACGCCGAGATTGGATCCGCACGAGTTAGGTTCGGGTTAGGCGACCTAACCGGGGCCTGTAACATGCCGGTTTGGTTCACGAGGATGAACCGGATTTGGGGTGTTACACTTAACCTTTATACTAAAACCTTAATGTTTTTCATACAGTTTTCTAAGTTTCAAAGTGATTGCTGTGACTTGGCAATGTAGGGAGATATTATACCGATGCTAATATTCTTCTTCGTCCTTTTGAATGCTGCATATTACGAGAAACTTAGCAGAAGATTGCAGGAATGGCTAAGAGCAGATTGAAAGTAATTCATGCCCAGGAAGAGAGATAACCTTCAAAGAGTTTTGCCACTATAAGTTTAGCATCAACACCTTCATTTTCATTATTGCAGATATTTATGAACGAATAAGGTGCATACATCTCCCCTTAAAGAAAACACCTTTCATAACTTCTGGCCTTAACATTTTCGCCATCCATGATCTGCCCACTATGAAACTTTACATTAGGGAAAATGCTGATTGAGGGGTGCATCCTATATTGAATGTTGAGGAGATGTTTCTCATGACCCAGTAAACCAGTCTTTCAAAAAGACTTCTACCGAAGGAAGCCTTCTGACAAAGCTGCCGGACATTAAACAAAATCATTATTAAAATCCAAAAAATTTTCAATAATCTGCAGATAGATATTGCAGATACTTTTCAAAAGTGATGCAAGGATTACCAATAAATGTAAGCTAAGGAACAATCATCATACGTCACTCATCACAGCTGCTCGCAACTGGCATTCATCCCCAAAAGGACAGAATGGTGAGGACCAAAAATTTACATGGGTATCAAGGACTCAAATTCTTTCAGTTGGGCAGCTTCATCAATGATAAGCAGTTCCATTGGTGGCATTCTGCGTACCCATCTCAGTCGAAAAGAGCTAGAAGCAATGCATAATACGAGGGTTGCATTTGCAAAGCAGAAATCCTTTATACGGTGTTTTCCTGCCTTCTTAGGGATTTTCAGAACAGTTTGGAGACAAGAAACAACTTCGAGACATGTACGCCTCAAGGACAAGATATCCAAAACTGACCTTGATGATGTTTGACGCCACCTTTTGCATATTTCATCGATGGAAAGGGAAGTTAGTTCAAATACATCTTTCTGGTCTGTACTTTGATGCATCTCAAAGCAGATACCAGTGGCATTCTACCAATCTTCATTTACAGTTTTCACACAACATCTGTACACCTGTTGCAGATACAATGCCAATGCAAGTCGAGCAAACTGCTACAACGGTTAAAAAGATCAATTACTCATTTACTCATCATATTTGATGGTAAGTGCATTTGGAAGATTTTCATGCACTCTTTAAGATTGTCTGAAATGGCCTCAAATCTTTGACTGAAGTACCCTTTAAAGGTCGTGTAAAAACCTTTCATTTCTCACACCCTATTGTAATCTGTGAAACAGTGTTCAAGTAGTGCCTTCATTTCATTTCAGGCCAGAAAGGCAGCTAAGAATTGCTCCAGATTGAGACTCATTTAAATTGACTTCTCTCGGGTCAGCTAGAACCTTACTCCTCTCTGCTCCATCAGCAGACCAACACTCGCAATTGTCACCCTGCAGTAGAATGCAGGGGACATAGAGAATGATTATTCCACTACTTATCATAACATAAAGCAATCTACTGAAACAGCTAAACATGGCTGATAAACCGAGTCTAGATGGGCAAGTATAAGAAAGGGAAACCCATTTAAGCATAATAGCAAAGCCAATCCACAAAGACACACATCCTTGCAAAAGATAGCTTTCAGTTGGTTACCTGATAGTTTAATTTCTTTCCTAATTATAGTGTAAGCATTTAGTCTATCATATTCAGGAGATACATTGCATGCAAATTGCCATAACCGAAGCAACAGCAATGTATTCTGCTGTCTCAACTCGGAATAAGTTAGACAGAAAGGGAAGTGAAGTGTTCACCGAGGGCCCATTATAGAGAGCAATGCCCTTCAGATCAAGCGTGGAATGCTGATGTTTGTCAACTAGAGACGCTCATATCCGACCACTTGTGACCAGATTACCCAAAAGAAATGCAAACAAAGGCTTCCTTGGTTCCATTGGACATGTGGCTATTTCAAGCGACTTGGATGTTCTGACTTGAATGGTACACTCATAGTCAATAGGATCACCAATTGATCTGTGTCACACATTTGAAAGGGGTGTTTTACATGATCTGCTGGTAAAAAGCACCATCTTAAAGGAGGCATTTTTCCACAATAGATCATCAATTGATCTGGGTCTCGCGTTTGAAAAAGCCATAACATCATCAACTCCTGGACCCTTGCTCGTATTACGAAGACAGTTGAAATGGTAACGTTGATGATCAATGACAAGAGAATAGATGTGTTCATCAGGACGATCGACCTCTATTGAAAGTGAAGACCCATATTTGAGCACAGCTCAGATCGGATATCTTCAACTAGAGGAGACAGAAAGGAAGCCAGGTACTG
Organism: Piper longum; assembly: GCA_032619315.1. NCBI lineage: Eukaryota > Viridiplantae > Streptophyta > Magnoliopsida > Piperales > Piperaceae > Piper > Piper longum. The sequence continues at coordinate 27,244 of JAVDBV010087006.1, read as the reverse complement.
ATCAAGAGAAGAGAACTTTGGACTCTCTTTCACCTGCAGCGTATATATGCAAGTATAAGTGTGCATGTCCTGTAATGGTTGCAATGCATGGACGCAATGCACGAACAAGAAGAAAATGCGAAGCATGCAATGGCGAATATTTAATACTTGATCTTTGTACAACTTGTCGTTAAGAATATGAGCAAGCTCCCAAGAGCAGACTAAATCTAATAGTCCTTTACGCAACCAAGTAGCCATTCTCTCACGCTGGCCTCTAGCTCTCCAACCTTGAAGCTGTGAGCTTTTCAGTTAATCTGAAAGAAATGAGTCGGTTGTCATGCTACACAGATATACGCAGAAATAGTTAATACAGGGAGGAGCACCAAGATATGTAGTCTATCAGTAAAGAAGCCTGCATGGTGGTGACAACACTGGTAAGAAAGCAGAGATAACGAAGCGCCATAGGAAAATAAGAAGACGAAGAGGCAATCATAAACAATGATTACAAATCGTTTACTCCCTTTCTCTTCCTTTGCTGGTTGCTGTCCCCGAAGAGAAAAATTAAGGTTTAGAGTAGGGGAGTCATCAGTAAATTGGGTGCTTCTGAGTTCTGACCATTTTCCAATCTCCCCGAACAGAACAAACCAACCAAATTAATCAAATCATGCATACTGCTACACCAAAGAAATGTATGTAAATGGAACTTTGACGCGCAATAATGCATACAAAAGTCCAGAGATTTTGTACCAGGGCTAGTTTCATACTTCTGTTACTTATTTAGAATTGAATTTTTGGGTTTGGCTGAACGTGAACATCTCCCCTAATCTAAAATGTTCACTTACCGACAGTAGTGTTACTTAACCGACACAGTTAGTATGACATAACTATGGCACTCCATAGGGCACATAAAATAGCAACAGTCGCCGTGAACCAAATATGCAACACTGAGCAGCTTCACAAAACTGCAGCTTATTTTCCAGATCCATGAGCATGATACATGCGCACATTATAAGTTCTATAAGTCATACCAGTACAGATCAAGTGACTTTAGGGGAAAAAAAATAGTACAAGGTGAGTCGTTGCGTTTCTCAGAAGGATACTTGAATACCAAGCAAGGCCATGAACTGGGCTACAAACTCTGGGTGTCCTGGCCAGGCTGCTCCAGTGACCAGATTACCATCAGTAAAACAACGATGAATCGGATCTGGCTCCAACCATGTTCCTCCACCCAGTACCACATTAAGCTTTACTGCCGGATAAGCGGTACATTTCCTTCCCTAAGCAACAAAATCAGAATTCATATGTCAAATGTCCTTTACTCAATCAGGAGATACCTTGAAGTAATCTGGACTAAGTTACAAAACCCTAAAAAAATCATTTGCGATGTTTTAAGAGCATCTGACATGGCATTAGAATTGTATAGGCTTAAGCAAAATGAGACACTTGAATCCTTGTTGCAAGGAGCTGTGGAAGGAATAAGTTTTGGTTGGGAACCTTGAATGTTACCTTGAGAACTCCAGAAGCAGAGAGAATCTGTTGTCCATGGCAAATGGATGCCACTGGCTTTTTTGCCTCCATAAATCCTCTCACTAAAGCAAGAAGCTCCTCATTCAGAGCAAGGTATTCTGGGGCTCGACCACCGGGAATAACTAGCCCATCATAACTGGATGCTTCCAAATCTTTGAAATTTGCGTTAAGTGTAAAATCATGCCCAGGCTTTTCGCTATATGTTTGGTCACCTTCAAAGTCATGGATAGCAGTCGCACACTTGTCACCTATCGTCTTTCCTGGGCACGCAGCATGAACTAGGCAACCAAGAGCTTGAAGAGACTGAAATGGAACCTTCACCTCATAATCCTCCATAAAATCCTGCATGGAAAGAGTTATATAAAAAATATTTTAACATGAAGTTGACAAAAGATGTAGAAATCTTCAAATGTAAGGAGGACGATCTTTTCAGGTCAGCTTGAGTACAATGTCCTGACCCCAACCTCGGATAAGGCGGAAGGAGGAGAAGAAGAAGCTTAAGCTCAATTTTGCAGAAACATAGGATATGAGTGTACGCTCATTTACTTACCCCACATAGAAAAAGGACTTTCTTGTTTGCACCAATTATGGAGCCACCCAATGCATTAACAAAAAGCCGAATAAAAAGGGGGTGTCCTTCATAAGTAGCTCCAGTTATGAGGTTACCATCAGCAAAACAGTCAGCCAAGGTGTCTGGTTCCACCCAAATAGCACCAGCAGCAGTCAATACAGGCTTCACTGCAGGAAATGCAGTACATTTTCGACCTTGCACTACACCAGCAGCGGCTAGAATCAATTGGCCATGGCAGATGGAAGCAACGGGGCGCCCCGATTTAACAAAATCGGCAACCAATTTGACAACTGAATCATTCATTGCAAGGTACTCTGGTGCCCTCCCTCCAGGAATAATTAAGCCATCATACTTGCTTGCATCAATGCCATCAAATGTAGCATTCAAAGCAAAATTGTGGCCTCGAGACTCAGTAGCGGTCTGCACCCATTTCAATAGTGCCATTTAACAATAAATATTTACCACTATCATTTTTTGCTCATGCAGCAATACAATATATTTGCTTGCAGTTTTGTATTATGTTCCTCAAAATAACACTAAGCAATAAGCACAAAAATATACAAATATAAACAGAAATAGAACCTGTAGTGACAAAGAAACTTTGCTCAAACCTGTTTAGTATTCACGCATGTGCAACCCAGTGATTCACAAATGGCCTGAAAGGTTTAATTTAGTAGTTTTTGTTCACCTCCTCTGCATACCAAATATCTTTTTTGGAAGATTTTTCTGTATGATGCAAGAGTTTTGTTGTGCTAAAAACACAAGTCTAAGTATCATCATGTGCTTTTTTGAGTAACTTCTACTATTTTTTCAAGGCTTGTATAAGTTCAACTTTAGGTTACAATCAAACAGGTCTTCATATTATACACAATGGAATAAGCGAATTGGAATTGTGTTACCTGACGCAAAGCAACACATGCAAAAATTTTGATTGAAAATTTTTCACTATGTCCAGACTGTAGATAGCAGGTGAAATCTTCTCGTGTTAAGATTATGGTGTCAATAAAAAAAATTTGCACTTTCGCAGGACTCGAAAGAGATCAAGAAACCACAATAAATTCAGTTCACTTAGCAGCTATTCATACCAGAAGACAGCTTGAGCTTGGGCCGTTCATCACTCAATTAAGGTCAATTTCGTCATAAATTCAACTCGCTAAAAAACCCTATTCAAAATTGGACTCTAAATCGAAGGACGAAGTGAGGTTGTAGTCGTGCATGACCAAAGCCACTTGATTCAAAGCTCATTATTTTTAAAAGATCATTAGATTTTAGACACATCAATTAGATTTCCTTTGTGAAATAGTTACAACTAAAATGATAATAGTAGCAATACTTTATAACAGTGTAAGCTAAGAATACAAGGTTCTAAGGTGCTACTATACTATTTTATCCATTGCCAAACCGAGATATGTTAAAGCATAAAATGAAGTGTTTGTGAGAATTGTGAAATACATACAGATTAGGCTGGCTAGAGCTTGAATAGATCTCAAATTACCAATACATGACAAACAAACATGACGAGCCAGTTAACCAGACTTCTCACATCAATTCCATTCTCATTACATGGTTTTAAATTTCAGTGTGTCACTGCCTCATTTTGCCCATTGACTAACTGAGATATGTTAAGTTAAGGCATGAAATGAAGTTTTTGCGAATTGTACGAAAAGGTAATAAGTACAGATTAAGCTAGACACATCTTGACTAGATCTCCAATTACCAATAGGCGACAGTCAACACAGCTTGAGCCAATTATCCAGACTTCTCACATCAATTCCATTCTCATTACAAGGTTCAAAAGTAATCCTGTTTAATTTTATCCATTGACAAACAGAGATATGTTAAGGCATAAAATAAAGTTTTTGTGTGAATTGTGAATTGTACTAAAGGGAATAATTAAGCTACACAAAGCTTGACTAGATCTCCAATTACCAATAGATTGAACCAAATACTATATCCAGACAACTGACATCAATTCCATCCTCAATTGTTACAAATTTCACAACATTGACACACACAAAAAAAAAGATACATTAATATCAAAAAGAAAAAGGAAGGGACACAGACAGCGGCGATGGCCGTACATACCTGATAGACGGACAACTGGTGGACGGCGGTGCAGCACACCTCGCCGGCCTTCTTCCCGGGGCAGACGGCATCGACAGACACTCCAAAAGCTTGAAGCGCTTGAAAAGGTACCATCGCCTGACCATAAAACAAACCAAGCCCGGAACAACCATCCTCAGTTGTCGGCACCAATATACATCATCGTTATATATAGCTATAAACCATGAACGAGCTAGCAAGAAACGAAGAAAAGGAGGGATCTTTAGAATCGACCCACCTCGTAGTCTTCCATGTAGTCGCCGCAGAGCAACAGGACGGACTTCTTCGCCATCTCCTCCCTCGGCCACTCCACCTCTTCACTTCTCAACACGAATACACCGGTGAAGGTGACTGGTGAGGACCTAAGAGGCTTAGCTTTTTATATAATGTTATTCATTTATACGTTTTCCTGATTTCCCAAAATAATACTTATTATTATTATTATTTAATGGTTATGATGACGACCATATTCGTGTTGAAAATTACAATTTACCAAAATAAAATTTTTTTCCCGAGTATATATATATATATATGAATTTGAAATAATAAATTTTCATGATTAATTAAGATTTTCATTTGTAGAAAATCGAGATTGCAGTTAGGTGATAATTAATTTGATAAAATAAATAAAATTTATAACAAAAGAATAGTTTTTTTTTGACAAATAATTGTGTCTATAATTTTAAAAATATTATTTTACTCAAAATTCTTGCCTGGTGAGTCAACTTCGTGGATGACTCTATATTAATTAATTTAATAATTAATTTTTAATATATATCATAAAATTTATAAAATTATATATTATTTTTAAAAAATAATTAAATCAATATTTTTAAGTAAAATAAATCTTAAATTTATCTATTTTAATTATAAAAAAGTAATATATACTGATTTTATATTATTTCTTTATTTACATAGTTAAACATTTAAAGTAAATAATTTCCAATCAGTTTGGAGTTGATTATAAATTGACTTCACAATATAATATATCGAATCATATTTGAATTTTGAATTTTTAAATTATAATGGGTGAAGTTTGGGTCAAATTTAGGAATTGTGGAAGTCTATATGAACTTTTAATTAATTAATTAGAATGTAAAAGTCATTGAGATTTGAGATATTAATTTCATAAAAAGTAATAATAAAATTATGATTAGCTCTCATAACTACCTCTAAATCTCTAAACTTATAAAAAACCTTCTTAAAATTAATCATTAGCCTGAAAATATATATATTAATAATTTTATTTTATTTTTAAGGTCAAAATTATTGCATTTTTTATTTATTAATATGATATAAATAGATTTATAATTCAGAGTGTAGTTTGAAGGTACTTTCATTTTTTTCTTGAAAAATTGTTCTATTTAAAATTAAAAAACAAATGCGGTCAATTGCTCTTTTATTCTATTTTAGTGAAAGTGATAGAGTTGACTTGAACTTCATTTTACGCAATATTTTTAATTATACGCATCCTGCCTAGATAATAAAAAATAGTATTAATTGTGTGTAGAGATAAAATGAGAGCAAATGGGCAAGCACTTAGATAAAAAAAATATTCAGACCCCTCAAAAAATGTTACTATAGGAGCCAAGTCGCATCAGTTGTATTATCGAGGAAGGATATATTTGAGCTGAGCTGCCCATGTTCTAAACAAAATAAAATATGTACATGTTCAAAGCCTCTTTGTTTTTGTTTTTTTATAACCTCATGTGCTGCTAAGATTGGGATCGGTATTAAACATGCACCGAAGGGAGATGAAGGTGCTGGTTTTTTATCCTATGTGATAAGAGATTAAAGACTTTTCTTATTATCGTACTCTAAAAAAATACCTCTAATGTAGAGAATGATAATCTTTTATTGAAAAAAATGCTACGATGTGCCTTATATTCGAGACTAATGAATTAATATCTTCTTTTTTTTTAGCTCATGTGCTAACTGCTAAGATTGGTATTGGTATTAAACATGCACCAGAGGGAGATGAAGGTGCTAGTTTTTGGTGTTTATAAAACCAGCGTCGTGGCTCGGCTTTTTGATATGGCGTCTAGCCAAGGCGCGTCACGGGTCGCTCCCCTTTACTCCAGGTTGTTATTTTTCGTCGTTTATTTTATAAGCCAAGAAAAAAAAAGTTTTTGACGTGCCTTTTTGAGCCTATCTCTTCCATGCCTATTATTTCTTTATAATTTTTTAGAAAAGAAAACTTATAGAAGGAGTTTAAGTTTGATCCTACTATGTGATAAGAGATTTAAGACTTTTCTTATTGTTGTACTCTAAAAAAAATAACTCTAGTGTAGAGGAGGATAATCTCTTACTGAAGAAAGCATTACGATGTGCTTTAGATTCGAGACTAATAAATTATTCGAACAGATTATTTTTGGGTTATCTTTTTCAAGGAGGCGTCCAAATTTCAACCTCTATGTGTTTTATTTTCCTACAATTTCAATGAAAGATTACTGTGTGGAATTTGTTTTCATTGGTTGGATTAAATTATTTTATTTTAATGATTTTGAAGAGAATAATCATAAATTTGAGAATTGGATAAAACACCCAAATTTAGAGAAATTTTGTTTATTTTAATAAATAAATTTTTAAAATTCAAGTCAACAAGTAAATGATTGTATGACTTGGAGTTTGATAATTCGAATTATTTGGGAGAAATTTTATTTTATTTTTGTAGATGTCTTTTATAAGAAGTATACAGATTGGAAGTTTTTTATTCAAGATGATGATAAAAAATTTTGGATTTGTTAAACACATAATTTGATGTGATTGTGGCTTAAAAATGCATCATAAACTGTTTTCTTATGTGTCGAAAAACATGTTCATGTAATGAAATTTCATTATCTTCAAATAATTTTTTTTCTCAATTTTCTAAATTCATAGTGAGAGATACCCTTAGTATTAAAGATTTGGTGCGGTGAATAAGGATTGAAGAAAAGTAAGAAATTTAAACACTAAAAATAATGTTTGGAAGGGTATATAATAAATACTTCTTGTATAATAATAACAAAGATGAATACTTATATGAGAAAAACCATGAGGTAAAAAATTTAAAGATCATGAGTGTTGTTATGTGTACAGATATGTATTAATTTCCAGCAAAATTTCAAATTTATGATAATAAAATCAAGGAAATTTTTGGAGGCAAAGTTAATACAACTCTACAAAAAATCAATAATGAATTTGTAAAATTTGGCCTATCAGTTGTGTGTTTTTTTGATCGGTTTGACTTTTGGTTTAACTCGATTGATGTGCAGCCGGTCTTGTCCGGTCCAATCAGATTGGTGCTAAATAAGTCATTGTGTGTTGTTATAGACTTCAGTATTGGACGTGTCTGCTGTTGAATATTCTCCAGTCAATCCCAATTACCAAGTTGTGGCCTTATTATGATTCCCGGTATTTTAGTTAACTTAGGGTCACATATTATGTTAGAGTTGTATCACATGCATCATTGGCATACCTTCTAGCTCTAGTAGTGTTTAGAAACCATCCTGCCCATTTTTTTTTTTCTTTTCCCTCCCTCCCCTTCTTTTCTTTCCCTCTTTTCTCCTTGTCGTGGCAAAGTGTTGGGCACAAAGGCCCCCTCCTAGTGCCTTTACGCCCTTGCATGTTTGGCTTGTATGTTGTGCACGTGCGTCCCAGCACAGGGCACAAATGCGCTCCTAGGGTACCTTTGCACTAGCGTTGGGTAGGGTTCTTTTAAAATCCCTAGCCGCCCCTTGTTTTTTTCTTCTCCTCTTCTCCCCCTTCCTCCTTGTCCGCTACCCCTCACCCATCGTTTTACTTTTCCTCCTCTTTTCCTCTTGTTATTTCCTTCTTTTTACCTCCCCTTTCTTCCCCCTTCTCCTCCTCTTCCTCGGGTACACTTTTCATTTTTTTTTTATTGTTTACATGATTTGTATTGTTGCATATACATTTTTTTTAGATCATATAGTTCATATTATTTTGATCATTTTGATATGTTATTCAATATATTTTGCATATTACATCATTGTAAAAATTTAATTTTTATATAAAGCTTATACATTTATTGATATTTTAGTTGTATTTTGTGTATTTGTTCATTATATATGGTAAAACGGTAACTAAATTACCTAATCAAAGCTTTATAAATTTGGGTCTCATGCAAGTCATCTCAAATCATGCGCCAAATACTGATTAATTAAGTAACTTAATAATAATTTTTGTGCAAGTTTGATTATAAAATGAACTCACCATGTGATCCTAATTAAATTCACAATGAAATTAATTTAACAAATGATAAAATATTTAATTAATAAAAATTATTATCTACATAGTTGGGTTTGGTGATTATGCATCTCAATCATTTCGCAGCAGCCGACTGAATCTATTTGATTTGACATCTATAAGTTCAAGATTTCCATTCACATTTGCGGTCTAACCTTTGGGTTACCAACTAATTTACTAGTTAGATCAAATTATTTTAATAATAATTAAGATATTACTTTACTGTTTAGTGTGTTAGGATATCTCAATTTTAAGTGTTTAGATCGCCGACATATTGACATTTTCTTATATCTTAATTATGTGAGTTTAAATTCAATTGATGTTTCTAATATAGTGATATCACACTTACAATTTCAGCACATAATTTATTAACTTGTTAAGTTTGTCTCACCAAAGGAGAATTCAAGTATGAACACAGTTATTAGATCAAATCAATTGTTCTATTTAATCATGTTCATGCTTCCATATTTGATTTAGGACTGCTCCCACTCCCACATTGCATGTATTCATCATATAGGTATCTTCATTGTTAGGCCACTCGAAATTTAGCTTGCCGTGGTCAAACAAGGAGCTTTTCTTACATCCGTTAAAATTTGCTTTAGCTTAATCTTCTATTTGGTTTATATAATTTGATTTACATCGTAAAATGTAGTGAATGGTGTTTTATATGATCTCATTATCTATGGGTCATTTAATCGATCTTACAATTTAATAAAATCTTAAAAATAAGATCCTTTGACAAAATTTCAAAAACTATTAGATTTAATTTAAAGTCGCACTTTTAACACTTCTCAAATTATCCATGCCCAAATATATTATATTTTTTTAGATTTTTTTGACTTTCATGCAATGTGAACGAGATGCGTTACATCGAGGGGTTCGGTCTATACACAACTGTGGTGCTAGGTTGACGGTTATGTGTATGGGAGAGGACACACGGAAATCCACGTCCTCACCCGACAACAAATCCGGCTGCCTTCGGGGCTTTCCTCCCTGGACTTTGGTCGCGGGGACGCGAACAAGCAGCTGCATGGCTTGATGGCCTCAATGCAGGAGCTGAGCGACAGATTCATAGACAAGGCAGTAATGGTAGGAAGCCCATGCAGAGCCGGCTGTCGCATGGTGGCCGCCATTGTCCACCCTGGCAATGGCACAGGGTGGTTATCGCTAGGCCCTGCATCGACAAATCGTTGACGGTGTTGAGTGCGAGCGTTCGATAATTTCCGACGTCATACACCACAAGGATCTCTTGTATGCCATCTCCTACGGTTTTGTCTATCATCTCAAAGTTTGGTAATGGCTCGCTCCAAGACACGAAGACGGTTCCAATATCAAGGCCATCCCCTTATCCCATGTTCTACACCGTTCACTTTTATTTGGTGGAAGTTTTGGGTGAACTTGTTGGGGGTGGAAAGGATGCATGACTACACCGACGACAGTCGCGCTGCAGCCTATTACACAAGTAGGGTGTATTGTATGTGTACAAAGTGGAGAATAGAAGATAGGTGGGTGTGAAGGTTTTGGGTGATTGCTGCTTGTTCTTGGAAGGCAATACGTCTACATTTCTCTCCCCCGTTCCATTTGGCTGCCGAAGGAACGGCAACTATTTCACAGATAATAACTTCCAACGTTGATATGACATGGGTGTTTACACCTATGAAGTATATTTTGAATATAATAATATACATAATATTACTTGCATACTTAAAATACATTTAAAAATGTAACAGGAAGATATAATTTTCTATTAAAATACACTTCTTCAGATTTTTTTCAGCCTCCAATTTCCAATTGTCTCTTTCCTTAATTTCCAAAAGGTGCTTCCATGCGTTATCGACTTATCAAGTTAATAATTATTTTTTAAAAATATCACATAATTTTATAAAAAAGAAAAAAATATTAATAGAGGATGCACACTTATGTTAAAATTTTCTTTTGTATTTGCTAATAACATAATATGAAAAATACTTATATAAAAAAAGGAAAGCACTAAATCAAACCCAAAAAAATAAATACCCAACAAATATACACAAAATAGAAATCAAACACAAAAAAATTATCTTTTTTTTTAAATATCAAGAAATTTAAGTTGACTTCATTTAATTTAGCATTTTATTAGATTTTATTATATTTTATTTATTATTTTCTAGATTTATTTTATGATTATTAACGCTAGTCTAGAGCGAGTCAAATTTTATTTACAAACTACCCTTGCATTCATTTTCTCCCCAAGTGAAGCGTCTTTTCATCCTCTCTCCCAGGCAGGCCAACCTCTTCTAATAACCGCACCATGCCTTCGCCATTGATGTGGCCAACGGCAACCTTCATCTTCGACCATTGTCCCCTACCCATCCCATCCTCCTCCGCCCGGACTGCTACCTGACTTTGCTCCGTTCCCAAAGTGCAACTCTTCCTTTCCCGACCGCCTTCATCTTCTGGTTGCAGCCGCTGCCGCTATGGCCAACCAAAGCCTTCATCTCCAATCACCTTCCCTGACCCATTGCCATCCTCCGCCCGGACCGCAACTTGAGTTTCCCAGCATTCCCAAAGTGCAACTCTTCTTCCTGGCCGCCTTCTTCTTCTGGCCACCGCCACTGTTGTGGCCGATCGAAGCCTTCATCTCTGACCACTTTCCCTTATCCATCACCATCCTCTGCCGGTACGACAACTTGAATTCCCTGACTTTCCTGAAGTGCAATCTTCCTCTCGGCCATCTTCTTCTTCTAGCAGCCACCATCGCCGCAACAGCCACTATGGCCGACTGGAGCCATCATCTTCAACCAACTTCGCCAATCCATCGCCGTCCTCTGCCCGGACCGCAGCTTGAGTTCGCCGGCATTCTAGAAGTGCAATCTTCCTCTCGGCTGCCGCCGCCGTGACCAACTAGATACATCATCTCTGACCACCTTCCCTAATCCATTGCCGTCCTCCTCCACCCGAACTACGGCTTGAGTTCCCTGGTGTTCCTCTCGGCCACCTTCTTCCTCAGTATATAGTACTGTGATGATCCCCGTAATGGATAGGTTTTATTTTATTGTACATAATAAAAAAATCACTTAGCCATTTAAAATAATTAAATTCATCATTTACCCCTAAATTCTAGCTTCATTTCCTTATCAAAAATATTGCTTAATGTTTTTCAAAATTAGCACCGTTAGGCAAATTAATAGTGTTAAGTGATGGTGTAAGAAACTTGCAACCACTTAATTTATGATATAAAAGTGTTGCATCAAAACAAAATTAATTGATATTAATTTCATTAAAATTAATTAATATATAAAATAAATGGATGTGTTAAAATAAATTATATGTTAATTAAAAATATATTATTATTTTATTTAATTTTCTATCATGGCCTTTTTATAACCCATAAGGTGAAATGTTTTTTATTATTTTTTTACATATGGGTAAAAATTAGACTTGGGTAATAAATAAAATAAAAAAAATATTAATGGGTTTCTCTATCATTTTTTTTTACTAAAGAGCAGTGAGATGACCAGTGCATCTATTGTTGAACGTTAATTTAATATTTTTTTACTATTTTTGATAAAGATATTTTTTTACTGTTAATAGTAAGAAGTTGGTTTGTAAGACATTTGAACATATCAACTAGCAAATGAATTGAGAATTAAATATGAAATACTTGGTGGTCATGATACCTCGTATGACCTATAAAAAATAAATAATATTTTTATTATGAAGGTTATTAATGGCTATGCCCACAGAAAATGTGTCACAAGTGTCCCAAATAGATCGGAAGAATAAAAAATCAACTTTAGAAGAAGAAAATTAACATGAAAATAGAGAAAAGAGAAAAAGAACATCAAAAGGGTAGAAGAAATTTTCTAGTGAGGCTATTAACAAAAAAGAGTATAATCAATGTAAGCATTGTCCTACATAATTGAATCGGTAATTGATAACATGCCCAAATAAGAAGAAAACTAAAGCTCAACAAGAACTTGCAATTGTTCCAGAATTGCCTAATCAATATGAAGATTTAGAATTCATAAATGTGACTACTTATAAGAATGATAAGGAAAGGGTGAGAAAAATTTAATGCATCATGATTGTAGTGGATGAAAGACCTTTCAGATTAGTAGAGAGCAAGTTATTCAACATGTTGTGTAAAGCTCTTAACCAAAGATATTAAAAGATCTCTCGACACAATATAAGGAATGATTGCATCAAATTGTATCACGAAGAAAAAAGGTTTTGAAGAAAATTGTTGAAAGAAATAGATAGTGTTTGTTTTACATATGATATTTGGACATCTGGGCAAATCGAGTCATATTCGAGTTTCACGGTGTATTATGTAGACGCAGATTGGAAGATACACAAGAAGATTCTTAATTATTGTCATTTCCTTCCTCTGCATACTGGTTATGCAATGGCGAATTTGATAAGTGAATTGATGATGGATTGGGGGCTTGAAGATAAAATTTTCACTTTAACATTGGACAATGCATCTTCCAATGATAGTATGGTAACACTTCTTAAAGATAGTTTTTCTTCTAACGCAAAGTTTACCATTAGATGCAATATTTTCCATGTTAGGTGTTCGGCTCATATTCTTAATTTAATTATTCAAGCTAGATTGGTCCATGTGAAAGGAGTTATTGAAAATGTTCGTGAGTCAATTAAATATATTAAGGGATCTATATCTAGAATGAAAGATTTTAACACTTTTTTAACACATGTTGGCATGTTAAGCAAAAGAGGGTTGAATTTGGATGTGCAAACTTATTAGAATTCTACTTACTAAATGTTAAGATCTGTAAAAGAGGTAAACCTTTCTTTTAATCGTCTAAAAGGTATAGAAGAAAATTTTAAATGGCGCCCATCTGATATGAATTGGAATAGGTATGATGAGATTGAAGACTTACTTGAAGTATTTTATCAAGCAACTAATATTTTCTACATGAGTAAGTATCCAATAGTAAATCTATTCTCTGTTGTACTTCAAAAAATGAAAGAAAAGTTAGATTACCTTCATGTTCATTGGCAAAAACATATTTATCAAATGGTTAATAAAATGAAAGATAAATATGCCAAGTATTATATAGAAAATAGTTTAGTTCTAGTCATTGCATGTGTGCTAGATCCTAGATATAAACTGGGAAGGATTGAATTTGATTTTTGCAAAATTTATCATTCTAAGTTAACTTTTCAGGCTGAAATGAAAAGGGTTGAGGATGCTTTAAAAGGGGTATACAAATTCTATGAGAACAAATTGAGAAATAGCTTGCATATGATTACTTTCTTGAAAATGAATATGGTTATAAAATGTTCAGTGATGAGGACGAATTTGAAAATTTTACGGAATCTCGTGAGCAACTCCATGTGAATAAATTAGACTTAGATTCATATCTTGGAGAACAAAGAATTAAATTTAATTATAGAATGTATTTTAATGTTTTAGATTATTGAAAAATTGCGTCATTGAAATATAAAACCTTAGGGGTCATGACAAAAAATATTTTAGTAATTTCACTTTCTTCAGTAGTGTTAGAGTTTGCTTTTAGTACGGGTGTGAGAGTTGTTAGTGATTATCATAATAGCTTGAAACCGAATATAATTGATGGTTTAATTTGTGCTCAAGATTGGCTACGCCTACCGTATTTTGAAGAGAATGAAAATGAGGATGAAAAGGATTCAAGTAATAATTTACATTGTTCATGTTACTCCTAAGTGTTTACTATTTAATATTGAATATTACCTTTTCTTATTTGTCTTATCATGATTGTGTTTTTAGATTATTTTTATAATTTAATATTATAATAATATTATGTAATAAAGTTGAACTATGACTATATCCTACTTTTATATCAATTTTTCAAATTCAAAAATAAAATAGAATTTTTTAATATCTAATTCAATTGATGTGTTTTGCATCACATGTTCAAACACAAGATATGTTTAAAATTTTAATATCTATTTCTATTAGTTGTTAACTTGTTATGGATTTGATAGTTATTAAAATACACCAATGAATTATATTCGTTGGGGATGATACTAGAATATATATATTCCTTTTACAAAATTTATTTATTTTTACTAATTTAACATTTCATCATGAATGATATCTATCATTTTTTTTAGGTATTACCATGAAGGGGTTTTTACTATTGGATTTCATTTTAATAGGTAAAGAGTAAATCTTATTGTACTTACCTATATGGTAAAAATTCTCAATTTATCCTTCTTTTCTTTAATTTATTCCCTTATCCGTATTTCGTTTCTTATCTATATAGTGTCAATCCAATAAAAATGAAATTCTTTAAAATTCGTGATGAAAGTGGGATAAAAGCTATTTAAATATAGATACAGGTTATAAAATATAAATTTTTAATAGTTTTCTTCAATTTTGGGTTTATAATTCTAAGCATTTTATTTTTTTAAAAACATATACTATTAAATGATGTCTTAATTATTTTGTAAAAAAAAATTGAAACATAGTTAAAACTAAAAAGAACTTTTATTATTGAGATAGTTTTTATAAATATATTAATAAATTATTTTTGTTAATTTTAATCTTTACAACAAAATATCTCTTAAACGAGTTTTTCTCCCAAACAAGTTAGTTTTGAGCTCCCAAATAAACTAATTTCAAACTTTTCAAAATAAAACAATTTAAGTATATTCAACTTCAAGTTGAACTCAAACAACATAATATAATATATATATATATATATATATATATATATAACTCGTTCAATATTACATCGAGCTTGAACAAACTTTAAGCTATTCGAGTCGAATTCAAACACAATCTAAACTCGACTCGCTACTCGTCTAGTAGTCCTAAATCATACATGCCCTTGCCATCTAGGGCATCATTGTCTTCACTGATTGAGCTCATATCCATTACACATGGAAAGAAAACTAAGAACATTAGTATAGTTAGGTCATCCAGATTTGGAAGTCCATATGGTACTAGACAAGTTCAGAAGAATTCTTCTCTAAAAAATTTACATGGCTATTAACAACATTTTCGGTCATCATATTTGTCTTCTGTCAAAATTTTACTGAAAATGCACTCAAATGTTATGAAAAAAGGTGACAAAGATGTTACATGTTCCCAACTTAGCAGATTTAGTGTAATAATAGAAATAAATTTACTGAAGCAAACAGCATTGCTCTCTCATCTGCGGTAGCGGTATCGCTTGAAGTTGAAATAGACGTGCAAAATCCCTCGCTCAAATGTGCACTTGAACCCTTTTTTATGGGAGTATTCCCACTCTTTATTCACAATTCGAAAAGCCTGCATGAACACATTCTACAGCTTAACGCACAGAAGTTAACACATTAGAAAGCTGAGGGTTGAGACCAGAACTTACTATATCTTCGTAAGGTGGGCCAGCATGGAACCTAATCAAGCAAGTTTCACTGTTGTTTCCATCTTTCTCAATGGTATATACTGGCGCCTTTGTTCTATCCACTAAATCGGGGTAAAATATATTAAACTTATAACCCTGCACAATTTTGGGAGGAGGATTGTCATGGTCATAGTGTGTTTGATTGTATTTGTTCCACTCATAACCTGTGTGCACTCGGTTGAAATATTTTGGCTTCCTTGGTCGGTATTTATCATGCCACCAATAAACCTACTCAATGCAAATGGTGAGTTGGCAAGTAACCAACAAAAGAATTTTCTGTCAAAGAAAATTTTTATGCCTACTATTTCCAATGATATCAAATGTAAACACCCCCAATCTACGATGCAAAATTCATGCAATAAACTTAGGCTAACCGAGACAGTGTATAAAGGATGACAGAGGCATACCTGTGAGTCCAGATTCACTTCTGCACCAGATCCGAATACTGCATCTCCTTCCTCGATAGATCCCATTGCCTTCATGGCTTTCATCTCCATAGTATTTTCGCTAGCTACTGCTTTTGCAATTACTGCTTCTTGGGCTTGCCTATGCTGCTTTTCAAGAATGGCTGCACGCTTACGCTCCTAAAGCAGCAAAGCAGCAGAAGGCCCAGTGAACAACATAAATAAACAGCTGAAGCCATAGACAAATTTGATAGGCATTGACATCCCTTGCAGCAATAGCATAAACTTTTACCAATCAACAATTTATGACAATTATTGCATGCAGGAATCTGGTCAAGAAATATAGAGCAGCTCACCACAATTCATAATTCCCTAACTACCAATCATTTTTCCATTTCCACATTTGCTTTTGAACATTTCTATTTTCCAAAAAAAAAAATCTCTGCAGCAAGCAAAGCCAATACGGTTTATTTTGCATCATAAAAACCACATAAAGTATTACCAAAGTTACAAGCTGTGCACACATTAGAGAGTAGGAACAGATGGCGCAGTTTGAAATATTGCAAAAATATAAAAGAGGACAAGGTGCCCTCACCATGCAGACAGCTTTTTTTGTTTTAAATATAAACATAAAAAAAGGAAAAACAAATGTTTATTAAACGGTAAATTGAGAAAACCTACCAGCATAATTCTATCGACTTCAGGATCAATTGCTTCATCATCATCTTCTGTAACCTGTGGATCGGGAGAAAAGGAACCAAGCTGTACTTCAGGCTCATATCTCGTCACATCTGCTAGTTTGGGAGATTCAGGACCAAAATCTAACACAGAGATAGCAAGTAAGCGCAAAGATAAAATGGAAAAATCTATGCAAGACAAAGCAGTGGATAAGCATTATTAAATACCTTCTTCCGATGTCACTTTCTCCTCATCATTTTCAAAAGTAGGCTCATTATCTTCTTCATAATCTCGTTCTGACTCAAGAGGTTCCAAGCGCTCTAAGTGCTTGCGCAGCAAGCTTGAATGAATTTCCTTCAAACATGCCTGAAAATTGCAAGGTTAAGTATACCGGAAACAATACCAAAAAATGTAACAACAATTTAGAGAGTTCAACTTAACACCCAAACACCGCTTATCAAGAGCATACAATTGTCGCATGCCTATGAAACAATACCAAAAAATGTAATCACCATAAACACCCAAACACCTCTTATCAAGAGCAACAAAAAACATCACAAGCGTATGAAACAAATGTACCACATATTCCCTTCATTTAAAAACTTTAACTCTGACTACACTTATGAAGATGTTAATTTTATATTGTTTCACCTCAGGGCTTCAGAATATAAAAGAATAACTTTTGTCTCCAAAATTAACCAGATGATAGTAAATATTAAATTTGTAACTAAATCCAAGTAGCTGAATGGAAAGCAAATAAGCTAATTACCTTTGCCTTAAATATATGAAGGCGCTTCAAAACAGCTTCCCAGTACTCAACCACCTTGGCCGTACCAGATCTCATTTGAGACTCAATTTGGCCCTGTAATGCTTCCAACTCACTGTGAGACTTACCATGCAATAGATTCTTGACGTCCTCTTCAATGCTTGCATGGAGACCCCTCTCTTCAGCAAGTAACTCAGGAGGTGGCTCTTCTCCACGTACCCTTGCTCGATCAAGTACATCTCTTTTCTGGGACTCCAAGAGTTCCCAATCACATACCACCATCAATGCCTGCTTTCCAAAACAAGGAGGTAAATATGTGCACAAACATATCAAGCAAATAGCAGAAAAAGAAAAAAAAATCAGATGCAAGAATTCAACCTCTATACTAAGAAACTAGTTGCATACTGGAATGCTACCCCTATGGCACTTTCCAATCACTACTGCTGATCTAAGATCTTAAACCATAAAATAGAAGTCAAAATCTACAGAACACCAAATTAAATCAGGGCAAATCCATGAATGTCATAAACTTTCAGGATGAAGATTTTGCAAAACATTTCCCAAAACAAGTGGAATCTTGTATTAGCCCTTATAGTCATTCCACTCATGTTCAGACCTCATTATGTCAGTAAGTATATTTTGATTTAAAAAATAATAATTGGAAAGATCACAAAACATCAAAATGTGAGGGAGTGATCAAAACCTCCCAATATTCGATGTGTGTTTGTGTTGCCCGATCAAGTTCCAAATGCATCTTGATGTCATCCCGAAGCTCTTCCATTTCTTTCACAGATAAACCCTGTTTTAGTCAAGATAGATAAAAAATCAACAATAAAATAAAATAGGAAGATAAGCACGAAGTTCATTCAAATAATTACAAAGCATTAGATATCTCATTAATTAATCAACTTAATAGGGCAAGGAGGACAAAGGAAAGAAAGTGGCAATGAAAGAAAGTCAAGATGATTAATAAATTGACCGCATGAAGGTAAGAATTAAAATTTCAAATGTACGAACAAATTACTTTTGAGAAAAGAAAACATCATCATCCCAGATAAAAAAGAATAGCAACCATCATAGTATTAGTAATAAAACCATATAAATTGATGGAAATAGATGCTATAAACGTGTTGCTGAAGTAAATATTAAATGGTTATCTTTCCTAACAATTTGAGCATTTGGGTCAAGTCATTAAACCATCTAAAATTACACATGTAAAAAAGCATCCATCTAAAGTTTAAAAACACGCAGAAAGATCACACATATCAAAATTTACCTTGAATATCATGTAGGGTTCATCTATCTCAATATCAAATTCTTCATAACTATTAAGGTTCTTGGAGAGAATATCAATAGGTTTCATCCGCCCTTCACGCAATCGAATCTGTGATCTGACTTTGCTTTGATCAAAATGGAACTATAAGGGAAATAATTAGAGTGCATATCAGTTTGCTGAATAAGACTCTCAAGCAATTTGTAAAAATTCTACCAGTTAAAATTAGGCCACAAACAAGATAACTAGTTAGTAAGGGTGCCTGATTTGACCCCCAAATTACGCACCTCTTCTTCCTTCTTCTCCCAATCCTGGAACTCAGCTCTTGCACGTTCCCTTGCCAACATTTCCTATAAAATGGAAAGTTGCTAGTTGTAACTTTCTTAATGCAAGACTAGTAATAAAAAATACATATCAAGGATAAACAAAAAAAAATGCTTGAGTTCTAGATGCGCAACAGCTAAATAGTTAAAAAAGGATGATCAATCACACCTTTCGATTTATTTTATATGTTAACCAAAGAATTAAATAATACCATTTCCTCCTCATGCCGTGCCTTCTCAAGTGCACGCTCCTCCCTTCTTTTTTTCACCTTTTCAAGCTCTGCCTAGAAAGAAACCAGAAAATTGTTATATGCTTAATCATGAAATTAACAAGAGTGCTATAACATCATCCTAGAATAATTCAATGACACTAAAACCACTTCGCATCATCTCCATACTCCGACAACACAAACTACTAGCTACAACCTGAAGAGACAAAAAAGGACCACTTTGAAAAGCACATGAAGGGTATTATGAAGGATCTCGTCTCTATGTCCTAGGTTATAAAACTTTTTTGCTGAATTTAGTTATGTACACAAAAGACGATCCACCTACCGCCCTCTCTTTCTGCCTCTTCCTCTCAGCCTTTGCCGATAGCATGTCTAGAGTGAGTGTTCCTTGTGCAACATCTCGCTCAATTTTCTTACGCCATATAAACCTAATACAATACACTTCAAGTTTAAGACCTCCATTCTTCCAAATAACTCAAATGATAAACATTTTTCTTTAGAAAAAAAAAAGGCACCCAATTCCCACTTATTTACCGAACCTATTTTTTCCCAAAATCACATAAGAAACAACTTATCAGCAAACACATTCTGACAACAATACCCAAGTTATGAATCAATTACATATTCATACTTTGCATAAATTACAAGTTTCCCAGCATAATAACACTTCAACATATGAAACTATACAAGACACAAAATAGGGTATTAAGCAGATGGTTTGTCCAAAAAAACTTACTCACACACTCAATCATTACTTCTCCAAAAACAAAAAAACAATTCCCAAAAATTACAAAACAAACAATATATCAGGCAACCCTCGCCAACTATAATCAAGATGATCAACTACGCGCTCCCAATCCTCAGCATGACACCACCTAGCCCTAGCAACCTAGCAACAGCTCAAAAACAAGGAATCAAGCAAACAAAACAAGGAGTTAAAAAACCTTTACTTTTCATTCAAGCTCGAGTCTCCAAAGGGATTGGAGTCGTTGGAATAGCCCGAGACCTTCTTCCCCTTGGCCTTCTTCGTCGCCTCCGCCGACTAACCATGACAAGAGAGAAACCCTAATCATACCCAAAATCTCCAGCAAATTCAAAAAACGGTACGAAAGCAGAATAAAAAACCTTACCCCTTTGGCCACTCTCCTGACCACATAGTCGGCGATCTCCTCCTCGGTGATCGACCTTTTCCTCTTCCCGGCGTCAGAGCTGCGACTCCGGCGACGACTCCCCCGTCTGCGGTGGCGGGAGTGGGACCGAGAAGCTTCCTCCGACGAGTCTGTCTCGTCCCCGCCGGAAGACTCGCCGGAGGAGGAGCTGCGTTTTCTCCGGCGACGCCGGCCGGAGGACTCCTCCCGCCGCCGGGGGCCCATGCCGCATGGACTCGACTCGTCCAAAACTCGGAGATTGGGTTCGGGTCTGATCTATTTCACTCGCTCGGGTTCCCTCTTTTGTCTACGTTATTAAATGGGTAAATTTTTTATCCACTTGCGAGATTAGATAAATAAAATTTTAAAAATTTTGAATGCCCTCCTTAATAATTTTTAATGGGGTAATGATAATTTTTCAGGAGATTTTTTATAATCTTAGATATATGTGTTATTTTTACTACATATAATACAAAGCTAATTTTAAGAATTTTTTATCAGAAAAAGAAAGAATTTTTTTTATATTACCAAGGGTATAGGAAAACAAGGCTTAATTAAGGGGGAAATTAGAATTGTCTACACTACCCTTATTTGAGAAAAAATAAAAAAGAATTCCGGTGGGGGGAGCAGCCGCAATTGCTATAGTGAACCTGGGCAGTTAGGTCTAGCTGCCTTAGGGTTGTGGGCAACCATAGCTGCCCGCCGCTAGCCTTAGCGCAGCCAAATCGAACTATCCTTAGAGTCGATTATGCCAACACACCGGTTGACCTCAAAAATAATTTTTTTAAATATAAAAAAAGCCACGATGCCTCTGGTCATAAATGTGGGGATCAATGACCCCTCCTAGATTCAGCCTCTCTCATCAAGGTGGAAACATTAAATTTTAAAAAAAAAAAGAAAAAGGAAAAAGAATAATCGTTGGCCAGCACGGGTTTAGGGGCAACCAGGTCGCGGACCACATGGGGCTGCCGACCCCAATAAAGGCCCAGAACAGCCGAATATTGAAATTTTTTTTTAAATTTTTTGTTTATTTATGTAAGGGTAAATTGGGTATTTTAATTAAATTTATCTTTTCTATAATAATTTACTTTGATTCTCCCGCACCAGATAATATAAAAAACTACGTTTCCTTTTCTGATAAAAATCTCCATGCCTTCTCTTATCAAATGCCAACTATTAGCATTTTCTTAATTTGGTATTATTATTTATTTTAAATATAAACTGCAAAATTGTATTGGAAAGAACCCTTTGAGGGAAGTCTGGCTCTTCTTACTGAGAATGATTGTACCCATTAGCATTTTCGATCAGTTGTCATTTGATTGGCCTCTAAATTAGTAGCTACCAACCAGCTAGCCTCAAAGCTTGCTAGTACAACTGCATAAAACACAAGCAATTGCCATTGCTGATGTACTACGTAAGAGTGTCAGTCGTATAATTATTGGGTACATCAACCAAGAGAATCAGATCATGTACTCTTGTACTTACCAGGTAGCTCGGAATAGATGATGCAACAAAATTGTAGCATGTATATAGATGAATATTAGCTCACTTGGAGCTTGAAAGTTCGTAGAATTCCCGGGCAGACGAAGAGACCACTGCATGCCATGGCATGCTCCCATCTCCCAGCAGAACAGAAGGGAAATAAACACGTGATGAGCACTCATGGATGTTCATACCTCATAACGCATGCTAGGCTGCTAGCTAATATTCGTCTGTTCGACTGGTGGCCTCTGTTTGGCGCTTCGTTCTTCAAAAGTTCTTCTCTAGTAAATTGAGTTGCACATTAAAAGCCATGGCATGTTGCACTCCCTAATAACACAAGGGATTACTGGTCTTACCTCTTCAGAGTTGAAATTCTTTCCCTTACGTAGTACATCAGCAATGGCTGCCGAAGCTCGGGATATAGATTTTGCTGGCTTGATCTTTTCCTGGAAGCTCCTTGGCATTCTCAACGGCAAGCTATACAAGTCTTAGGTCTAAAATTATAAATTCTAGAGTGTATACTCATATGTGCTTCATGTGTCATCTTTTACTTGTTCATGCAGGTGAAAGAGATTCCACGGACCTTCTCTTCCATCTCGCAATACCTTGTTACCTTCCGGGCGCCTCTCATCGAAGGGATCCGATCAGAGCTACGCACAAATCTTGATCTTGTATCTCATTCAACAGTCTGGGACGTACCGTCGCTGAAGAGGTGCCAGTCTAGTGTTCGTGATAAAAAATTGCTCTTCTATACCATTGCCATACAGCAACTGAATGACATCCATCGCCCATATGATCCAAACAACAACTCCCCCCTCCCCAAAGTGCGGTGATGTGCTTGCTCTCTCAACTGTGAGACGACCCCAGATCGGCCGGTGATCTCAATAGTGGCAACAGGCTTATGTACGCTAGTGCTTGTTACAGGTAGTGATGAGGAGGAAGAAGGGCCAGTATATACAATAGAGGTTAGACCATCAAGGTCCATTGCGGCTTCTTGGGAATCGCCGGACTCAGAAAGGAGGAGCCTCTGTGTGCCATCGTTTTGGAGTCGTAATTTAGTGGTGGTACGACCGTGCATTTCTCTTCTATATTGGAAGAGAAGGGGTAGCTTTTGAAATTTCATTTTCTTGTTTCATGAACAGAGATTTTATTATATTTATATTTTTAGTTGCACCATTTTTTTTTATATTTTGTTTCTATTATTTTGCTTTATATTATGATTTTAATCTAACGTTTATGGGTACCGTTAGATTTTTCTACTTGTGTTTTGGTTAATAAATCAAGTGAATTAATTGAAGTTTTGATCCGATTGATTGATGATATTCACATGGTGGATGTATTTTCTATATTAAATTAAATTTTCATATATCTATATATATATGGATATAGATTATCTGCCCACTATTTTTTTATAATCACATATAAAAGACGTTCCTTATTAAGTTTAATGGTATATTTGATAAATTAATCTATGATCAACAATTTTATTATATTTTTCAGTTTGAATCAAATATTTCCGTGTGAAAAAAAAGCATCACATATTTTTAATTAATTAGACTAAATTATTCAATTTCAGAATGAAGAAAAACTGTTGAAAAACTACAACTTTGTACATCAAGTCAAGATCTTTGTCTTTCGGAACAAAAAAATTAAATTGGAATCGAGGAAGATTAAGAAGACTCACTACCTATTGACTTTTAAAATAAAAAAAAAAGGTTTGGCACTAATATTCTAATGGGTTTCACTTTAAAATTAAATAAATACAGTTCCCAATGCTGAACCATCAAGCAATAGAAAGTAATTAATTTCTTATATGTGTTACAAAGATGTTCACGATCAGGAAATAATTCCTGGACGTACGACCGCCAAAACAAGACTCATTGTTTTGGCAAACTTGGTGCACTCGGATATGGGTGTTTCTCAATCTGGACCAAAGAAAGCAGATTCAAATTTCAATGCAGCCTGTTGAAGATAGCTTTGGACAATGGCCCCTCGGTTAGACCCTCTCTGTAACTTGTTTTCTATGTTCACTACAATGGCCACTCTTGTGAGAGGCCTCACTTCTCTTTCTACTTTACTGTACTACTTATGAATGGTTTTCTTATACCAGCAGGACAATTGTGGATGTTGGTCCATTGATGGAACAGAGAAATCATCTAAACTGGGGGCTGATTTGAGTGAGTTCAAGCTGAATGATTCTCAGATAGGAGCAGTTCTCAGCTGCCTTGCCGGCAGGTAGTGCCGGCGGCGAAGCTCATATGGGGGCCGCTGGGCACGGTCAAGACGAAGACAGTGAGCACTCTGCTGTGGTGTTTACTAGCAGAGAAATGCCGGAGTGCCAAATGTTCACCCACGAATGTTGCGGTGGTGCAAATAGCCAAGCGGCTTATGGGACTGCTAGAAGAGAGGGTTCCCTCTGGTTGCTCTACTGCTACTGGGGACGTCTTGTTGTTCTGAAACGAAGACAAATTGAAGATAAAAGAGAGTGGGAATCTGGAGGACATATTTTTGAAACACAGGGTGAATAAGCTGAGAAGTGTTTTGCTTCTTTCACAGGTTGGAACCATCAGATGGAAGAGTTGAAAGCCCTATTCGAGAAGTGTTTTACAGAGTACAATTGTTATGTGGATAATGAGAAAGAGAAGGGAAATCTGCCCGTCACATTTGGAGAATACATTAGAGGAAGATTTGTTGCCATTGCAGATAGTCTCAAAGAGTCATGATGATATTTCGCAAGCAATTGCCGTCACGTATGATTAATCCGTCAGTTTCTGGCATTCATTTCGGATTGAACGGTTATCTGAGCTTGATCCGGGATGGATTAAGTGACAGTTCTAACATTGATTTCGATTTGTAAAAGGTGTATACAAGTTGTGTGAAGGTAAAAGATCACGACGCTTGCTCAGATATATCAGCCACCCATTTGGAGCTGCTTCCGAGTTGAGTCCATAAATATGCATTTGATCTTGGTGATGACGAAATCAACGAAACATCCACGTCTTTCGAAGAAATATGCAATCTGTGGCGTGAACGACCCACAAGGTCACTCTGGAAGAACAAGATTGATGCCCTCCGACTTTTTTTAGCTCTAAAAAGAGCTCTCAAAATACCAGCACATGCAACGAAACATAGTATAGAGGAGTTCTGCTTGGCAAATGCCGCCCTTATTTTGTGTACAGCATCTGGGTCTTTTCGTCTGAGATCAATTCCAGATATCCCGCAGATTGAGCTGCTTATCGTCGACGAAGCTGTCCAATTGAAGGAATATGAGTCCTTAATCCCCATGCAAAGCCCAGGCCTTCGCCATGCAGTTCTTATGGGTGACGAGTGCCAGTTACCTGCTGTTGTCATGCGCGGGGTACTGAAGTGTCATTTAAATGCTTTCATCCAATAATCTTTTTTATCTTGAAACGTCGTTGTTTGTTTTTGATAACTTTTTGTAATGTCGTGCAGATTTTTCATAAGGCTTACTTTAGAAGAAGTCTCTTTGAAAGGCTGGTGTCTCTGGGTCATGACAAACATCTTCTTTACATCCAGTATCAATGCATCCTTCCATTAGCGTTTTACCTAATACCAAGTTCTATAATAGACAGATCATTGACGGTGAAAACGTAAGTCAAGTTCTATAATAGACAGATCATTAACGGCATATTTTTTTTTTCAAGACATCACACGTGGTGACTCACCAAATCGATTAAAAATTAATTTTGATTTAGTCTTAATTTAATTAAATATTATCTCCTAATATTTATATTATCAATTAATTTAAAATAATAACAATAAAACTATAAATATTAGATTTTTCCACAATGTCAGCATTTACAACAATAGACCGTGAAATTCACACTTTTTTTTGGTGATCAAGTGTTGTCTTGTGAACGCATTAGCTCTTATCAGTCAATCCATTCTAATGTAAGATAAGTTTTTATCTTATTTATATTTTATTATATATATTTAATTTTTAAAGATGTAGTTGTTGCAAAAGAATTGCGAGTGCTTCTTCAACTCTGCTATTGACAAGATTTTGATGTTGGGAATAAAATTGGCCAATTCAACATTAACACAAAAGACAACAAGTACATAGATTATTCATTGTTCTCGAAAGCTAAATGGAAGGTTTGCATTGTAACCTTTACGAATTAATCTTTACCTCTAGATTTATTTCTCAAGTAATTTTGTATCTCGAAAATTCTGCAGGTATTTTTTGCAGATGATTTTTAGGAAGTCTTTTGTGAACATAGAGGAGGCAAGCATTCGTTGTGAGATTACTGAGTTTGTCAAAAATGCTGCCCAATGGATTTTCGCCCAAGAACTCACAGCTTTAAGAATGGTTTTTTTGTTCTCTTAAGTTGTTGAATCTGCTCAAGTATTACAACGTTGCAGATCTAAGCCTGTTCTGGACAGTAGAAATTTTCAAGGACCCAACTGGCTCAAACTACTCCCGGGTACTGAAATTCTGGGATACACTGCCAAAAGAAAGAAGAGTCTGCAAAAGCGTTGAAGAAGTTGAAGTAGAGTTGAGATTATGCTTCACGTTGTAGATTCAGATGTCTAGATGGGGACGTAAACTCAATGCATGTCTGTTCATATATTTGGTTAATGTTTTGAGGACTTGGTATGAGGTGAATTATGGGTTTTCTTTTGAGAGGGATTTGGAGGCGCCAATTGTTATTTGGAGCCCTATTTGTCGCCGGAGGATCTCGGGAGTTGGAGAGGATGACTGGAGGAGGAGAAGAAAAAGAGCTAAGGTGGGAGGCGCCTTTGGGAGAACACGAGAACATGAGGGTGGTCAGGTTGTGATTAGAGTGTTCTTCATCCAACATATACAACTAGCAGTCTGCCTGATGATCTAGAAACCCCTTTTGCTTCATTGAATTTGAGTAGGAATTCTTTCAGAAGTTGAGGTGTTGCAGATCTTATAGAAGGAACATGGTTAAATCCACTTTTGAGGAGAATCGAGATAATGCAGGTTTTGTAACTTTTGTTTCTTCTTGTAAAACCCACGATTCGAGTTAGGGTTTTATATTTAGAACCGGTCGGTTCGACCGTTATTTTCGAGTCGAGTATGTTTGAACACGTGTACTGAGCCGACGCCAGTCGCGTGTATGAGCCACGAGGGGTCATGTGTACCCAAGTATA
>JAVDBV010087002.1:0-13973 GCA_032619315.1 Piper longum | reverse complement strand
TTGAGAACTTAAGGAACTTAAAAGAAACGATCATCACAACTTGAGGCACTTTTGCCGGGTAACAAACACAAAATAAAATAAAGCTTCCAGAACAAGAAATACGAGAATTATGAGGTTTACCAATAGTATTTTCTCCAAGCTAGATCAACATATATATTCAGTAAAACCCGCCAGAAAACCAAGTCTTCCATCTCAAACTAGAAAAGCCCTATGCTTTATTCTCCATTTAATGCTATAATATATACTCTCGACCTATTGAAACGAATTAATAGTAAATAACCTGAAAACAGGAAAACTTAATTTGTTATAGCAGGACCAAATGAGTTAAATGAAAACCCTCACTTCACCCAGGTTTTGGATTAGTTCGAGTTTAAAACAATATCTCCCCATATTTGAAACTCATCAGTTCATTCAACCGGTTCATGAGTTTGAAACTTATAGTGTGAGATATTGGACAATGTAGAATATAGTTTTACACTTGGAATGTGATATATTTGTGTTACTTATATGACCATGTGCGTGTGTTGTTTTTCAACATCAAATGTAGATTAGATTCTTCTTCGAGTCACTGTTTGTCTACATTTATGTATTACTAGGGAAGATGTCACACCATTCACAACTTATAATACAACTAAATGTAATTTTTAAATAAATTCTTATTAAATAATTAGATAGACATAAATATATTAATATCTTAGATATAGATTTTGATTGATTTTAAAAATATATCCTATTTGAATGAGAAGATAAACTATAATAATTTGGTTTTATTATTTTTTATTTTCTCATATTTTGATTGGTTAAATCTTCTACTTTTAATTAGAGGCACGTATTGAGTTCCCCTTTAATTTTATTAAATTAATAAACTAATAAGAATATATAAGAGTAAATTAGGATTCATTAAAAACATTCGATACTGTTTTAACAGTAGTGACTTTTTCAGTTTCTAGTTGAGTCTAGTTCGAACTTCAGCATATATTATTATCAACTTTAGGACGATTAATTATAGTTTAATGTAGGTTTTTAGTTTAATTATTGCATATTTAGTTATAATTTATTGTCTGTACTTTGTACATGCCTTTTTTCTATGAAAAATGCTTATTCTTTTTTTCTTTTGAGAAAAATACTTGTTTAGGTGAATGGACTGAAGGTTTAGGTTGAGAAGAAAAGCGAGAAAGGAAAATAAAAATAAAAAAGCACCAAGAGTGGAGCCCAATCGGCTCATATTGTTGGATGACTATATGTCACTGCTACCGATTAATAAGCCCTCAGCAACAATGTTGAATCCTTATAAAGTTGGATGCCACGCTTCTTGAAAGTAGCTGGGTTTACATGGCCGATATTCATCAACCCCCCCAAAACATTCAATTGATATACGGGGTTTTGTTAGTCCTAAAGATTTTTTTACTTTAATGATGGTTAATTTTACTGTGTTTTTAATACAACTGAAATTATGATCTAGTTTGTTTAAGGTTATTGTTGCCATTAAACATTAGTTTTAAATTATTGTACGAAATCACCATAAGTAATAAAAATATAGTAATGATAAATGGTCGATAATTAATCGGCTTACTACAAGTAATTACATTAAATCGGATAGTTAGGAGTGATTAATAAAATAAAGATTTCAAATTTACCATATTAAATTTAAAGTTAGGTAATTAACATAATTATTTTAATAACAAATTAGTT
Organism: Piper longum; assembly: GCA_032619315.1. NCBI lineage: Eukaryota > Viridiplantae > Streptophyta > Magnoliopsida > Piperales > Piperaceae > Piper > Piper longum. The sequence goes on along the minus strand of JAVDBV010087002.1, from coordinate 12,281 downwards.
AGGTAGAAAATGGGTTAATAAACTATAATCGTGTAAAAATCACAAGCGTTGAACCTATATAGCAAAATGAAAATAAAGGAAGTTCGAACCTTTATTGAGTTAAATAATTTAAAATAATGGTATTAGCAATATCTTTGAATTAGGATAATACAAATCATTTTAAAGAATTTAATCGAATGACTAAATTAATTAAGTGCTAATAATAATGATGGTGATTAAAGATTAAAATTGTAAAACTAATCATCAAGATGGTGCTTAAGTAATTAGCATCTCAAAGGGAATTATACCAATTATAGTAATTAAATATTTATTTATAAATTAATAATTATTTTATCAATTACTAAGTGTGAATTATGATATAGATAATTAATTTAAAATGTAAAGTAGGACTTAAATGATTATGTCACGTGAATAATTAATTATATCACTAGATTTTTAAAAATTTAATATAAATATTGTTGGATGTGGCACATTTTACGTTGTCGAATTTAAATAATAATAGATATATTAGTCATTTAGTGGCATGTATTTCTACTCGAATAAAATTATACTTATGTATAATTTTATATTCTCGCTCATATTAGGATCGTTGGTCACCATTGCGACTTCACGTACGAACGATCTAATTTCGTATAATTATTTGAAATATTGTATTTTCCGTTGTTGACACCCTGGTCGACCTAAGCCAAGATTCGACCACCAAGCACGGAGTACAATCGGGGTTAAAGAATTGACTCAGTCCAACACAGGGCCGCATCTTTCATAATCTTAGAATGACCTTAGAGCTCATTAATCTCAGAATGACCTGAGTGGCTCATAAACTCAGAATGACCTTAGAGACTCATAATCTCAGAATGACCTAAGAGCTCATAATCTCAGAATGACTTTAGAGGCTCATAATCTCAGAATGACCTGAAAGGCTCATAATCTCAGAATGACCTGAGAGGCTCATAATCTCAGAATTACCTTAGAGGCTCATAATCTCACAATAACCTAAGAGCTCATAATTTTGGAATGACATGAGAGACTCATAATCTCAAAAGACCTGAGAGCTCAAAATCTTAGAATGACCTCAGAGATAATGATACGGAGTATATTGACTCGTTTCATTTAATTATAAAGCTTAGTGGTTTAATCACTAACGCGGAATTGCCTCCACAGGTGAGCGGCTTTGGACTAAAGAATAAAAGAGTGGTGGGTGGTTCTTTTACCAACTCAGGTTTGGCTAATGGATAATAAATTGGACTTCTTTTTATTCTCTTGTATTATAAATATAGCTATGGGAAACGGTTCGAGACTATGAGACGGTTGTTATATATAGTGTCATATGCTATCAAAAAAATGATTTAAATTTATTATTTAATAACTTTCAAGAATTATTTTTCATGTTCTTGAATGTTACAGGAATTATATCTTTTAATAATACCCGGCTGGTTAGGCCCATCATATTGCATTTTAGGGCGATTCATTACAGCCTACTACCAGTATGGAAACCCTAGTAACACTATAATAATAACCTCAGTAAGTGCACAAGCATGTAAGTGCACAAGCATCGTATCACACAGTAAACTTTGTATTTGACATATATTTGATAGGGTCTAACTAGGGCTGCTCACGGGCCAGTTCAAGTCAGTTTTTCTAAGATTCATAACCGGCTCGCTTAGTCAAATTTTGTGTTTGGGCTTAATTCGGATCGAATCCAATTTTTAGTGTTCGAGTTCGAGTCGGGCAATCCGCTTATTTGACCAGCCCATGACCGACTTGAGCTTATATTGAGAACCTTCAAGCCCATTTCGAGCTTGATGGGGATCAAGGAGGTAGGGTTTTGAATAGAAGTGGCCCGCAGCAGCACTTCATTCCATGCTCCATCGACCGGCCAGCGACAACTATTCGTAGCACTTCGTTTCATGATCTATCGAGCAGCCACTGGCAGCACATTGTGGCATGATCCATCGATCCATTTTGCTATTCCACTCTTACCTTGATAAAAAATGGTAAAGTTGCCATCTTTCTTGTTAGATCTGGTATAGATTTGGCCCTATTTGTATTTTTTTCTTATCTAGAATTCCATTTTTTCTCGCTTGTTAGATCTATATTGTTTGATTTTGAGTGCGAGGATGAATAAGAGATGATATGCTCTCCAACGAGAATGAAGAGGCCAATGAGAAAGGTACCCTCTCTAGCCTTTGTTGTCAAATTTCTAATATAATTTTAATAAAATACACTAACACTCAAGTACAGTAGCAGTGCTTCGTAGTTCGTATTATTCACCATTATATAGTAGAGTATTAATTTTTTATGTCACACTAACAAGTTGGTTAGAGTTAGAGTCGAGTCTAGTGACAAGCCGAACTTCTATCAAACTGAGTCAATTCAAGTTTGTACAAACACAAGATTGGCTTATATAGAGACAAGTCGAATCGGTTCGCCAAATTCAAGCTATTGAGCCAAGCTGAAAAATCATTGAGTTCACTTGAGCCAAGTCGAGTCAACAAAACTCGCGAGCGAACTCAGCTCGTGAGCAGCCCTAGGTCTAACCCTTTAGTCTTACAGGTAGCATAATGAATCTCTTGGCACCAACTGCTCATTTATTGAGATGTGTCATAATTGCTTCATGTTTGTTTATTCCTTCCTTCCCATGCCAAACTAACCCCGAGACCTACTGGTATTCCTCATACAATACCAGCTTCGATTATTTAATTTATTAATTAAATCACCTATTAATCCCTAGATTCAACTCAATAAGCATCCTAGTTTGTACATAATTATACGTTATGGATTAAAATACACTCATGTGTGGTGATCTATTGAAATGTCATTCACAATTATTCATTCAATGTCACAAGCATCAAAATGAAATAATTAACTTCATTAATTATTTTTATTTATCAGTTTATTTTTTGAAACCTTGATTTAATATCTTAACAATCATATTTTCAAACCATTTGCACTCAACATGTCACTAATTAATTAAAGAACTCCTACAATCAAGTTCAAGAACCTGTGCCCTAGCAAAGACTACAGAACTGCATATGGACAAGTAATTTAAATAACTTAATTATTTATTTATTTATTCATTTTTCACACAGATGAATATGTGTGTGTATGTGTGCATATATAATAATCTAAAAGTGACTTAATCAGCTCCAAATTAAACCATTTTTAAACCCAAAATAAACGCTTAATTACTTATTCTTATTTTTTTTTCAATATAGCTAATTAATTACTCAACTTAATAAAATTATATGGAGACCATTTAAAAAATGCACAACAAACATTGTAATCATGCCTTTAACTATGTCATTTCTTCATAATCAATTGTACGACAGCAAAAAAATCATTTTTAAATGCATTTTTAAGCATTAATGATTTAAAAATCTAAAGTGTGTTTTATAAATACTTAAGAGTGATGATCAGCTGTAAAATATTACAACTAATATGCCTGCAAGACTCTATCAATTGTCTACAAATTAATATTCAATAAATACCCCTAATGACAGCTTTTAAATTTTAATAATTAATGGTCGTTATCATTCATACATCTCTACTTATTCATTAGCTCTTACATCCAATTCTGACTATAACACTTAAAACTGATTATTTTCCATCATATTTATACTTTTTATATATATCTTTGGCGAACCATCTTTAAGATGCATGAGACAATTACTTAATCACTAAGCCACTCAATGCATTCACCACAGAAGACGGGAATGGCGACCTGGCACCGACAGCAATGTGGTTTCCGTTAGTTAGCAAACACTGGCATAGGAAGAATGGTGGTGATCCGTTAGGGATAACCGGAATCCAGCGATAACTTACTGAAAATTGCCCTTGGAAGCTTGAACAAACCAGCGGAGATTGAAATTGTCAGCGGCGATTCCAGCAGCAATCACTGATGGGGTGGTGGGTGACAATCAATGAAGCTCGGCACGATGGAGGTGATGGTAGCAATAGCAACCAGAAATGGCAGAGACGAAGAGCAGCAGGTGCAGGAAAAGTTTAAAACAGTTATCGGTGGCATTGGAAGCAATGGTTGTGATACAAGGGAATACCTGGGGCATTCAATTTGTCAAAGCTATATGAGTCGATCGGCATTGGTGGTGTTGGGATTTACCACAAACAAAATCTGGAAATCGGCAACAATAAAGATAGAATAATAAGTAAACCAACTAGATCACGAGAAACATAAAACTAAAAAAATAAAGGAGACACCAAATTTTACATAAAAAACCTCCAAATTGATGGGAAAAATCACAGTGGTAGCCAACCCAAATTCACTATAATTATTCAACAATTGAAATCATATGATACTTGAAGAACAAACTCCCGAATACATATCAAATTAATCCCCAATAAATTGGATGATTAATACAAGAGGAAGGAAACCTTCGAAGTCGGTGGATGATGATGACAAAATGATGAGTTAATGATCCAAACTGAAATTCTAACTCTAATCTTCCACTCAACACCAAATCGGCCCTTCACCTCTTCGCTCTTTATATTTCTAATACAATTTAGTCTAGAAAACATACAATATGTTTTTTATCCACATAAATCATTAAGTTCGACATAAGTAGCCACAAAAGGTATCTAAATGGGTTATACACATAAAAACAGGCCAAATTTCACAACCCAATGCCACAACAGTGTCTTAGGCTTATTCCTAACATGAGACTACGAAGGAGAGGAAACAACAACAAACCTCCCCTTCCCGAATCCATGCAGCAATCCTAACAGGCATGGGAAGCTACTACCATGCCTACTCCACCTCTAAAAAGTAAATACTTATCTTTGGTCACTACCTTTCTCATCATTTCTGACACATTCTGATCAATGTGAATCTTGGCCAACTCAAGTAATTTATTTTTTAGCACATCTCTTACTCAATGATATCTCCTATCAATCTTCATACTCCTCAAATGAGAACTACCTTCTTAATCAAATGTATGACACTTTGGCTATTACAATAGACTATAAATCTATCTTACTTCCAGCCAAGCTCATTTAAGAACCTCTTAACCCATTGCATCTCCTTACAAACCTTGGTTGTAGCAATAAATTCGGTCTCAGTAGTGGACAAAGAAACACCTTTTTGCTACATTGACTACCACAACACAGCCCCACTAGCAAAAGTGATCACAAACTCCATAGTTGACCTCTCTGTAACTAAGTCATTGGCCATATCTACATCCGTGTAACCAGCTAATAACGGTTTGTCACTTTTGTAGAACATGCCATGGACGTGCCCTTCAAGTCCCTCAAAATCCACTTCACCGCAAGTCAATGCTCCCTACTAGGATTTATAAGATGTCTACTCACTGCACCAACTACATATGTCATGTCCGGTCTAGTACATGTCATATCATACATTAGACTACCAATTGCTGAAACATAAGGTATCTTTTTTCATTTCTTCCTTTTCATTCTCACTGAAGTCATTTTTTGTCAATTTGAAATGACTTTCAAGTAGAACACTCACAGACTTTGCGTCCTTTGTGTTGAACTGCTCAAGTACCTTCTCAATGTATTTTTCTTGTGACAATTAAAGCTTCCTGCTTCTCTATCATGGCGAATGAAAAAGTCCAAAATCTATTTCGCCAGTCCTAAATCCTTCATTGCAAAGGACTTGTCAAGTTCTTCTTGAAACTTGCAATTCTAGCAATGTTTTGTCCAACAATTAACATATCATCAACATTAAACAACAAAATTATATATAAAGTCATTCTCACCAAACCATTTGATGAAAACATAATGGTTCGAGGCAGACTTCTTGTACCACTGAATCTGCATAAAAGAATCAAACTTCTTTCAAAACATTGTCTTGGAACTTGTTTCAATCCATACAAGCTCTTCTTTAGCTTGTACACGAGCTTCTCCTTACCCTTCCCCTCCAATTACTCCATGTAAATAGTCTCATCAAGATCACTATGCAAAAAAGTTGTCCTCAAATCTACTTGCTCAATTTCCAAATTCAAATTAGTTGTCAAACTCAAACGTGTTCAAATAGAAGACAACTTAACTACGGGATAAAAAATCTCATCAAAGTCAATACCTTTCTTTTGGCCAAAACCTTTCACAACTAACCTTCTCTTGTACCTAGGTTGTAGAGTATTCTCATCATGTTTGATCTTGTAGACCCACTTATCTTTCAATGCTTTCCTCCGGTTGGGAAGAACCACCTACTCGTATATATGGTTCTCATGCAGGGAATTCATCTTTTCGTGTATGGCCTTCAACTATTGCTTCTTATTCATAAGAGTCATAGCTTCACTAAAAGTTTCTAGTTTACCACTTTGATCAAGCTTTACAAACTCCGATGGTGGATACCTTGTTGATAACACTGGCACCCGAGCAAACATTCTCAAGTTTCCTAGCTCCATATGACATGGATCATCTTCATCATGTTCATCATCATCAACAAATCATTACCAATACCGTAGAAAAACTCATTCACATCTTCCTCATCATCACTACGTAGAGAAATTGATGGATCACCTATGACCTCTTGTTCTTCTCTAACCCAGGTAGGTGTTTCATCTCTATCTTCAAAGCTTCCATTCGTGTATTCTTGAAGAGCTTCTTCATCCTCTTTAGAGTCCCCAAAGGTCTGGTCCTCTGTAAATACTACATCCCTACTCCAAATGAGTTTTTTGTTCATTAGATCTCACAGTCTATAAACAAATTTGTTCATCCTCTCAGCCACTCAGTTGTGTTGTTGAGTGTGAGGAACAATTTTCTCATGTCTAATCTCATGTTTGCTATAATAGTCAAGAAATTTATTAGAACTATACTCCCCACCATTATCACTTTGAAGACATTTCTAAGGGTGCTAAAGAAGCAAGCGAGCCGAGCTAAACATGTGCTCCAGCTCGATTCAAAAAACTTGAAGTTCACTCAAACTCGATTTGAGATCGAAAGAGTTGAGCATAGATGCTCAAGATCAAAATTATTAACTTAATGTTGCTCGGCCTTAAATATTGTTAAACTACCAAATTGGGTCATTATAGATGGATTAGATATATTTATAGAAAGTAGGAAAGGATGGAATGTGATTAACAAAATGATGTGGGACTATCCAATGAGATAAAGAAAAAGAAAATATCATTTTACCTAAAAGGGATTTGAACCCATGATCTATTTCATACCACAAATCATAATCATCCAACCTATTAAGCCTCTTGTGTTGTGATTATAGTTAAAGTAGTATTTATTTTGGTCGTGCAAATAAAATAAAAAAATTTACCATAATTGATACTAAAACTAATGTATCAAAATTCTAATAGGTATTAATGTATTAAATCTAATATTATATAGCATAGCTACACGTCTAGTTCGAACCGAGCTATGAGTCAAGTTCAGGTCAAGTTCGAATTATAATTGAGTTGAGTCAAGTCTAATGCTTCCTTGCTCAAACTCGGCTCATGGAATTCGAGTTTGAGTTGAGTTTTGAGCTCGAGTATTTACATGTCGAGTTTCAAATCTAGCCGAAAAAAGCCAAACTTTGAGTGCTCATGAATTGGATTGCTTAATTAGCAGCCCTAGACATTTTAAGGGTTTCCCTATTTCTCTTTCAATCATAACATAAAAAATCTCAAAAATGCTGAAGGCATCACTCTTATTTTTTATTTTATAAGCCCACAATTTCATAAAAGCATAATCAATGAACTAAAATAAAGAGAACTACAAAATGATTTTACCTACATAGGTCCACATACATTCATATGCACCAACTCAAGATGTCCGATTGTCCTTGTAATTGTACTTACAAATAAAGTTCGATATTGTTTTCCCACTAAACAATGGTCACAAAGACTGGTTGAAGTGTCTTCGATAATGGAAGGTAGGTTTTTTTTCAAACCAGCTAGTCCGTTCTCACTCATGTGTCCTAACCGACGGTGCCACAAATCAGCCAGAGCATTAGATGAGAGAGCATTTGCCTCCTCTTGAACTAGCTTCAACTCACTCACATATAGAGAGCATTTGCCTCCCACTAAACAATGGTTACAAGGACTAATAGAACAGTCCTCGATACTGGAAGATAGGTTCTTTTTCAAAGCCTCTAGTGCCTTCTCACTCATGTGGCCCAACCGACGGTGACACAAATCAGCCAGAGCATTAGATGAGAGAGCATTTGCCTCCTCTTGGACTAGCTTCAACTCACTCATATACAGAGAGCATTTGTCTCCCACTAAAAAATGGTCACAAGGACCGATTGAAGTGTCCTCGATACTTGAAGGTAGGTTCTTTTTCAAAGCCTCTAGTTCCTTCTCACTCATGTGTCCCAGCTGACTGTGCCACAAATCAGCCAAAGCATTTGATGAGAGAGCATTTGCCTCCTCTTGGACTAGCTTCAACTCACTCATATACAAAGAGCATCACTTTTTCCCCTTGGCAATTACCAACAAATCTTTTACAAGTTTCAAAACTCCTTTTGAAAACTGTAAAGTGAACCCACTATCATCAAGCATTCCCATAGACAACAAGTTCACTCTTAAGTCTTCCAACTCATAGGTTGTGAAGAAATCTAGGCTTGGAATTGCATTAAACGATGCCCCGAATCAATTACCAAACTGGAATAGCATTCCACTATAAAATACTCTTTCCCACAATCTGGTATAATCATTAACTCATCATGTGCCACATTTGCATTATGACCATCTATATAATTGTTGCCTTTGCCTTTACACTGGCTTGTCACAATAGTAACATCTCATGTTCCTTTTTGACTTAGATCTACCTCTTCTTTCTTCAGTCGCCGATGAGAACTTGAACTCGAATTTGATGCCTCCAAGGATTGTCTCCTCAACTCCTCTCATAGAAATGATGCTACCACCGAGTTCATTGTCAACTCTATAAAATAACTTAAACTCATGATTAAATTATCCCACGAGTTCGGCATTGAACAAAGAAGCAAAGTACTTTGCTCTTCTTCAACTATCTTCATGCCGACACCCATCAACTCCATCGATAGCACTAATAGAAAGTCACTCATCAGCAACTACAACTTTATCAGCACAAAATCTAGTCACAAATTAGCAATCACGTTGCATTTGAGTCGAAACGATCATTTTTTTCGACAACATTGCGACAGCAAAGATAGTCGCAAAATATTTGAATTGTTTAGTGATAGTTTAGCAACCAATTTAGGGACCAGATATTTGTAACGATGATTTACGGTTGCTAATTTCAATCACAAAGCTGTGAATGAACTTTACGACTGCGTTTTACGGTGTGGAACCAAATAATTTAAAAATAAATTTGTGACCATGTATACAGTCGCAAACTGGCGGAAAACTTTTGTAACTTAAATTGTGACCAGATAAGTGGACACAAAGGTTGTCCCAAGGGCAGTCACAAGCAGTTGGGCCCCACCAAATCTCGAAACCTAGTCCTGAACCGCTGCCGGCTACCGCCATTTGTCGCCTCACGCCGCTCTCTATTGCCAATGGCTGCATCTAGACATCTTAGGTATATCATTTTATTTTTTTCAAGTTTCTTATTTTTTGTTAAAAATGTTAATTTGGAGTGAATATTTTAATTCTTATTGTTTCTTGATTGTTGTTGAATGTATTTTATTGTATGTTGTTTATTAATTATGACAAATTTATAAGATTAAGGTCTATTTGAGTTTATTTTCAATATATTTTGAGTATGAGAAAATTATGTTTTATTTGAGTATATTCTAGATTTATTTCGATTTATTTTTAGATTTATTTTGCATTTTATAATAGTATTATTAACATAATTTTATTTTATTTGTTAAAATTCATGTTTGACATTATTAGTTAAAATTAATGATTACTTTATGATGACACAAGGTTTAATACGATTGGATTAATAAAGTAACAATTGGATTAATACGATGACACAAGGTTTAAACATAAGATTTGACTTTTCATAACTCTTAATTTACAATTTAATTCTATAAGCTAACATATATAACTTAATTAATTAGTGCTTTTCTATAGTTGGTTAGTTGGGACTAGAGTCGAGCACTATGATTCTATAAACTCAAGTACATAATTTGGTGTTTTTCTTGGCTAAATTAGTTTCTAGTTGAGTTGAGCACTGCGTGGAGTTGAGATGTTTCTTAACTTTGCATTCTCACATCTGGGAATTGTTAATAATTTGAAAATTCTTTATCTGTGCAATCAATGTGTCAATCGGTGGAGTATGGAACAAGACAAGTTCAAGATACATTTATATTATTATGGATTTATGCCTTCAAATTATATATGAACATTTCATGGTGACAATTTACTGTTTGTATGTAGATATCATGAGTATGGAAGCTCAAGTTCAAGTGCACCTCATCAGGACAATTTAGGTTTCTGGGAGGTAGTATATGATATTGTTGGTCCACATTTTGAGGCTCCTCATCATTCGAGACACCACCATGACTCTACAGATGAACAACCAAATCTGGAGGCGCAAGTATTTTATTATCTCCTTCAACAACCAAATCAAGAATTATATCGAGGTTGCAACTATGCATCTCCTCTATATACAACTGCAAGGTTTTTAAATATAAAAATATGTCATAATGTTGTTGTAACGCCCTGATTAAGATTCACCTAAGAAATGAATCAGAAATGTTACAATCGACTCAAGTCATCCTTTAAGTTCCAATTCGGTAAAACTTGATCGATAAAATAAATCTAAACAACTCATTAGGTATCATGAGAATGGAAACATTATTAAATATATCTCAAAACACATCAAATAAAAAAAAGTAAGAAAGAAGATAATTACGCTAAGTCATATGTGTCTAGCATTTATCTGTCCTCCCACCAAAGTCGACTCATGATTTCAAGACCTACATATATAATATGAAAAACGTCAACGAGTGCTACTGTTCCGAAAAATAACAAATAGAAATTAGCAAATGGGTATTCTGTTACCCACGAAAACTTACGAAATGTAACGACCCGTCATTTTTCAATTATTTAATTGCGCCTAGATGGCTAGGTATTACTTAAACAAACTACTAAGTTGCTGAATTGTAACAATTAAACAGCGATGTATAAAAATTGGTTCCCACAATCTCGAACCTTTTCCCAGTAGCCGCACTTATTTCTCAATAAAAATTAAAAGGGACTCCTCATATTTATCTTGCTTCATGCTCTGGTTGTCAATAGCCTTCCCATACCTAATTTCGTATCTGCACACATGCGGAGGCAATTCCACATTAGTAATTACAACACTAAGTAGTATAATAGATAAAACAAGTCAAGTACATTCCACTAGTTCCATATGTTTATTTTAATATGGGGTGAAGCGATACTGCTACACTCCAAAACAATGCGGAGGAGGTATCCGCAGTGATCCGCACACCCCGGTCGTAACCTTTTTTGTGGGGATGCTACCACTACCATCTCTAGTGCCAGTGCCTTGCACACCCCGGCCATAGCCTTTTTGTGGGGAGGCTATCATTGCACTCAAGTGATTGCTATACCCCGTTTGTGGGGAAGCTCTCACTACTAATTCTAGTGCCAATGCCTCGAACACCCCAGTCGTAGCCTTTTTATGGGGAGGCTATCACTGCACTCCAGTTCCATTTCCTAGTACACCCCGGCTGTAGCCTTTTCGTGTGGAGGCTATAACTGCACTCAGGTGATTGCTACGCCCCGTTTATGGGGAAGTGACCACTACCAATTCCAGTGTGAGTGCCTCGCATACCCTGGCCGTAGCCTTTTTATGGGGAGGCTATCACTACACTCCAGTGCGATTGAGGAATCGGTGTGCCTCACTCACCCAGGCCATAGCCTTTTTATGGGGCGGCTATCACTATTCCAAAACAATTCGATGCATTACACAATTTACACACATAATACGGCCCCGTGTCGGACTGAGTCAATTCTTTGACCCCAGTTGCACTCAGTGCATAGTGGTCGAATCTGGGCTGAGGCTGACCTAGGCTACTAACAAAAAAAGTACGACGTTCTACTTATTATACGTACCTGACTAATGATCTCATCCGATTGCGATCCGCTAACCCTAGGGGTGGGCGTCGGACGGACAAACATCAGACAAGTTATCATCAGTGTCCGTCCAAAATTTGGTCGAACAAATTATGTCCGACCGAATTAGTGTCCGACTTATCCATCGGGCCCGAACCATGTCCACGGACGGTCCGAAATTAACCTTAATCAATAACCCTAATTGCTAATCTTACCCACTAACAAACCCTCACAGCCGCCGCCACCGCCACCACTGCCACCGCCGCCCCACCCCATCCCCGCCCTCCCCCACCCTAGCCGCGGCCCTCGCCGCCCTCA
>JAVDBV010087001.1:3434-60150 GCA_032619315.1 Piper longum | reverse complement strand
TGCGCGGCAAGGGCGCCTCGGTCCCACCGAACCCTTCAAACCCGGACCGGATCGAATCACGAAAGGACTGCGGTCACCCCGGGACGGACGATCCCGCGCCCAAACAATATATTATAAGAAAACCGTCAGTAATGATTGTTTTCGGTCCGAAAAATAACTAATACAATCTGGCAAATGGGTATTCCATTACCCACGAAAACATATGAAACTTTAAGAATGCGTCACACTGGGCAGTAAGCAAACATACTTAAACAAATGACGGCTCGCATGCACGGCTCATAATCATAATCATACATACATATAGCGCTTACGCCCTCACACCTTCCATATCACCCGCCACTGTACTCAAATGGCAAAAGGAACAATTAAGTTAGTGCTACATATTCCGGAAATGCGCTGCATTACGCAGTACCATCATACACCCGCACTACCTCATGGTTTGAAGGAGTACTAGCACGGTCCATACATATCTCCGTACCACTCATTCTCTTATTCGTGAAATCCGTAAAACAGTGCGTAGTTATATAATAGGCATAGGGATGAGGCTTGTATAATAGATTTCTGGAGCTAAAGTTTGAAAACCAACAAGGGATCTCATCCTTGTAGTTTTATTAAACTTGCATATAAAAAACGGCTAAATGACCCGACATCGGAGGGATCGGATAAAACTCAACCGATGTCGTCCTACGTATAAAATACGATTAAACCATACATGCAAGGAGTCAAGTAGAGAGGGAGAAAGTCCTACGGACCTGTGGTCCAAGCTCTAAGCGTATCTGCATATCTACGGCGAGCTCAGACTCCGAAGCCTACATCCGAACCCACTACTAAGTATGCTAAGTAAATACTAATGTCTCTATATAATGCATGCTCGTGCTGTGTGCTCATGTCATCAATACATCACAACAAACCTACAAATAACATGTAGCACGTAAATCGAGACACCATAATAATTACTAATAAATAGATAAATGGGCAAAGAAAATACATTCGTAGATAGTTAGATAAATAATAAGTACATAAACATGAACAATACTCTAATCATAAAAATTATAATATAATAATTCTATATAAATATACCGGTAAACACGACTAATTATCAATATATCCTCGTGTTAGTAAAAATATAAATAAATAAATAAATCTATTATAATTCAATAAATAAATAAACAAATAGTTAATACCAATTAATAATGACTATTAATAATATCATAGTCATACAACACAACAATACATAGTTAGATATAAATAAATAATGGCATACACATCATGAACAAATAAATAAAATCAAATAATATATATATATATATATTAAAATCATGACAAATATTCATAAATAAATATAATGATAATAATAATAAATAATAATATAAACATTTATCATATATGATAAATATATAAATATAAACAAATAAATAATAATGAATAAATAATTAATTAAAATAATATGTAAAGAAAAATTATCATAACATCTAATCATGCTAAATCATGTGAATATTCATGTAAACTTATATAGAAGTTCTCGAATTACCAAAAACGGCGCACGAACGGACGAAAACGGTCCAAAATGAGCTGAACCGGACCGAACCAAGCTGAACCAGACCAAACCAAATGAGCTGAATGGCCTGAAACCAACCCGGGCTAAGAAAAATGGGTTAGGTTGGCTGCGTGGACCTGGACAGGCAGACAGACTCGGACATACCCAGGTGGATTGGTGAACATGATGATGCAAGTGGACGCGGTCGCGGGTAGGCACACATGATCGTGGGCAGGATACACAAACGCGGGTAAACGAGCTGGACGGAGGCGGCGGTGCCCGTCGCCGGAAAACGCCAATGGCGGCGCAGCTGCGGTGACCGCCGGTCGGGATCGACAGAAGAGACAACGGGGAAGGTGATGGCGGTGACGATCGGAGGAGTCCGGCCACTAGCCATGATCTAGGTGAGGGGAAGCTACATGGGTGGTCGGATCGGCCGGTGGTGGCTCGCTGGCACTGAAAAATGGCTCGAACGGGTGGCGGTGGTGGCGAAAATCGACTCCAAAAACTCTCTCACCGACGGCGACTGCGGTGCCGCCGGTGGCCATGACAGGTACGATTGAAATTCCGGCCGCGAGGCGGTCATGGGGGTGGTAGTGCGGTGGCTAGGGGTGAGGCGGAGACTCGCCGGTGGCGAGCCGAAGTGGCGGCTGCGTAACAGTGAATATTTCAATATGATGGAAAACCTTGGAAACCAATGGGTGAAGATAAGGGTGGGTGGATGGCCCAAATTTTGCCACGTGGCACGATCGGGACATCTAACAACTCATAGCCTAGTAGGGCCCACCGATGGATATATGCTATATAGATATGGACCGAAAGTTCGGATCAAACCCATCCGAACTCAAAACTTACTCGAGTCTTGAAATTGACTCTATAGGTCGGAATCGAGGCAAGAAGAGTAAATGGGCCTCGAAACCCTAAACGAAATTAAGATGGGCCCGCAGGGGCACAATCGAGTGATCTAAAATTTCCTATGCTGCATGCAATTGATGTACCGAAAAAATCCCAACGGATACTAAACGTCGTAACGCCCTAAATCTAGGCCTAAAATCCTGTCTAATACATTAAAAAACAAATCAGTATACCTCAGTATACCTCAATATACACTAATAACTCATGATCTTATAATTTGCATGTCGGGCATACTCAGCCTCCATAACATGTTCATAGGGCAATTTAGGCCCATACTCATAATCTGAAACTAGTTTGGCTCGATCTCGCTCGAACCAACTCAATACTAACCCGAATAGGGCAAAACTCAAATCGGGTAAAACCCTAGCCTGAAAAGGGGTTTAACAGTATATGTTTATCACTTATGACCTTTCATTTTCATTTTCACACCTATATAAGCATATCCTTCTCAACTCAGAAGGGAGGGGGGGAATTTTTGTAAAAAAACTACCTTGGTTGAGTTTTTTAACATGATCGTTGGTTCTTATGTTTGTTAGAATTTGCCATTGAAGTTGGTTACACGTCAATATACTTGTACGTCAACCATATTTTGAAGTGCATATTTCGTATATGAAGTTAGTAGATTTCTAGTGTAATTGAGTGGTAATGAGTTACAATGTTGGCCAATGCACCAAACTTATATGTATATGTTATGTGTGCT
The DNA here is from genome assembly GCA_032619315.1 of Piper longum. Lineage (NCBI taxonomy): Eukaryota > Viridiplantae > Streptophyta > Magnoliopsida > Piperales > Piperaceae > Piper > Piper longum. Next base: position 56,998 of record JAVDBV010087001.1, on the reverse strand, counting down.
TCTTTGTATTACTAGATTTTTTGTATGATTTACTGGTCATGGATTTCCATGTACGCACCAACACTTAATAAGTATGTGTATTTGTGTTATTTTTATATGATCTTAATATAAGGACATGTTTTCGTCAACTAGATTCAAGTACATGTATATGTTTATGTATGATACAACATGTTATCGTTGGCTAGAGTCCGGTACATGTATATGTTTATGAAACATTGTATGCTCCATTGACTTGCCCGGGCTGCACGCGGTGCTATTGTGCATAGCATGTATGTATTATACGGGCATGTTACCTTTGACTAGATCCCGGTCATGTATATGTTTATGTATTGTGCCAGAGCACACAATGGCACCTTGTGCAACCCGGACAACTCAATGGAGCATACGTGTCATAAAGATATACATATACTGGAATCTAGTCGACGGTAACATGCCCGTATCATGCATAAACATATACATGTACTAGAATCAAGTCGACGGTAACATGCCCGTATCATACTTAAATATATACATGTACCGAAATCTAGTCAACGGTAACATGATCATATTAGACACAAACATATACATGTACCGAAATTTAGTCGACGGTAGCATGCCGGTATCATACATAAACATAAACACGTACCGGAATCTAGTCGACAGTAACTTGCTCATTATGCTAGGATCATATAGAAAAGCATACATACGCATACATATGAGTCTTGATGCATGGGCCAACATGATAACCCATGACTATTAATCAAACTAGATGTCTAGTAGTACAAAGAAACACATATACGTATACATAAGAGAAACACACATACGTATACATATAAGATTTGGTGCATGGGACAATATGATAACCCATAACAACTAAATCAAACTAGAAGTCTAATAACAACTTAATATAAGAAGATATGCACTTCAAAGTATGATTGGCGTACTGGTATGTTGACGTGAAGCCAACTTCAATGACAAATTTTGACAAACTTGAGAACCAACGGCCATGTTGAAAAACTCAACAAAGGTGGTTGTTTCACAATAGTTCCCCCTCCACTTTGGGTTAAGAAGGATATGCTTATATAGACATATTTTGGTGTGTGAAAACAAAAAAAAAAAGAAATGAAAGGTCATAATAAACTAGTCATAAATGCATACATATTCTACAATAACGAAATATGAAAAGATAATAACAAGTTTATACATTTTATAATAACGAAATACAAAAAGACAATAAATAAAGTAGACACATTCTATAATAACGAAATATGAAAAGACAATAATAAGATTACACATTCCATAATAACGAAATACAAAAAGACAACAAATAAAGCTTATTATAAACAATCCATAAATATTATTAAATTAAACTTATTTAATAATATTTAAGATTCATTTTAAGATAAAAAAACTTAGTTAGTTTTGGGGTTTTACAATCTGGCGACCAGAGGCTAAAAAATGGCAGGAAATGGGCAGAATAGCTGACAGATGCAGCAGCTTTGCTTGCAGCGATCGCAGACATGACAGTAGTCATGGGTGGTCTCAATATGAAGATCTTGGCGAGATGAACCTATATGGGCTGTTGTGTAAAATCTGCGACCCGAGTCAAGGTTTTATACTCTGAACTAGTCGGTTCGACTGTTATTTTCAGTTCGGTCAATTTCAGAACATGTGAACTGAGCCAAGGCCAGTCATGTCTTATGAACCATGAGAGTCATGTATGCCCAAGCATATAATGATAATATCAATAAGACAACAACAGAATAAGTTATCAGAATATATGTTAGTATGCACAACTTTTTATTTATTTTTAGTATCAGATTGTAGAATTTGTTTTAGGTCGAATAACGTATTAGGATGCGTTACAGACAGTTTGGGTTGGTTATTAGTAATAGAGCATACCATTGTGATGTTATTGAGAATATTATGTTTTATACGGATTTTTCCATATTTTCTGGATTTTTAGGAATTGTTACGAGTTAGTTATTATTTTTTTACTCGAGTCGGAGTCAAGTCAAGTTCTATTTACGAGACGACCACTAGTTTTCTTCTCTGACCACTCGTTTTCTCCCCCGCTGACATCTATATATTCCAAACCCTCAACGCTACCCCTTTACCTATCTTAGATTCCATAGTCGATGATCGTCGCAGCTACCATCCAGTCGCTGCCTCAACATCTCTTATCACTGACAATGCGAGGTATAATTAACTCTAACTTAATTTATTAAGGGTGATAATTATTAGCACATCATGATCGGATTAATGAATTGACGAGTTTGCTATTTATTATAAATAAAAATATGAAATTTGCTTGATTGAAGTATATTAAAGAAAGTGCTAAGGAACTAATTAGATAAACTAAGTAATTATCGTAATCTAATCCAACGTAGCATATGAAAACTTATGAGTGATTGATGTATGATGTGAATTGATGTATGATTGATATGGGTATGTTATAGGATGTGCGAATGCATCATGAGTAGGTGAAGTTGCCATGCGACAACCACTATTGCCATCATCAAGAAACATATGTGGCTGTCCCACTACTACCACCAATTACATTGGCCAGGAGTGTCTACCAGTCCGTTTTGGTCAGGGTATTGTTTAAACAAAACCCATTAAGCATCTCAAACTTACATACCAAATACAACTATTTACCATTAAAATTCTTACTACCCAAACCCGAACCTGATTATTTACCATTTATCAAAACATAGCCCAACCATTTAAAACTCGGATATGTTATAAAAAAATTAAATTAAATAGCTCCTAGAAAATTTAAATTATAAATAATTATTTAACAAAAATAAATACATTAATTAGACTAATATAAAAAAAAATAAAGTTGAAAACACATTAATTTTATATTCAAACTATGATAAACTTTCAACCATAGTAAATACAATTAAAAAAAAACTCTTTTCGTTTTGAAGGCAAGAAGGCATGGTCCAAGCTCGAGTACCCGAATGTTATTTAATATTTTCCAGAAAAAAGTTAAATATATCTTAAAAGTGCCCATTCCAACTGTTTATGGGCACAGCACAAGCAAGACGAATGAATGATCAAAAAAATTTCTAGGGTTTACTTATACGTTGGGGATAACTTATTTTTCAGAGGTGTTCGATTCTCAATGGACAGGCTCTCAATTTTCTATGAGCAATTTAGGCTTAGTGCAAGTTTAAGTTAATTTGTACATGTGTAAGGTTTATTATTAAAAAAATTAAAATGTTTATCCCAAATATTAAAACATTTTTCCAACGTGAATGGGATTTTAAATATTACATTATGATTAAGAAGACACCAAAATAACATTTTTTCAACGTGAATTGGATTTTAAATATTACATTATGATTAAGAAGACACCAAAATAACATTTTTCCAACGTGAATGGGATTAAAACCTTCTCAAAGGCGGACGCTATTAGTGCGGTCTTTATGCTACAAAAAAAATATTCATTTGTGCCATCTTTTTAGACACTGCAAGTGTCAAATTTTATTTACACATTCCATTTGTACCAACTTTATCATTCACACACACATATATATCAGTATAAACGAATAATTTTCATTTTATAAAATCTCTTACCTAAATATCAATACAAAACAATATTTTTTCATAATTAGAAAATCTCAAATATAAGTATTGAATTAGAAACAATATTTTGAAGAATAAAGTTTACACCTATCAAAAACACTAATATTATTACAATTAGATATTTGATGGACCCAACTAACTGACATAAGCAAGTTGAGCTTTTACATAATTAAGCTCTTCATTATAAGAATCCATTACCGCCATGGCTTCCATCTCTTCCATGTGTTGAGTTTTAACCGAAACTAACTCATTGCATAGCGCCTCTACTTGATTAGATGATTGCCCATCAATGAATGAAGAGGAAGCACGAACATTATAAGAACGCAAAGCATTTCGAAGTTAACCTGTAACATTGAAAACATGGAGTTTAGTAGATATATTATAAGAAACACTATAATCGAATTTGGTGTATTCACAAACATAAGCACGAACCGTCATTTGCTTACTACTTCCAGTTTCTCGATTAGTCTCATCGGATCTCCTTTCTCACAGCAGCTGCAAGAAATTCAATATTAATTGAGGCCACTATCCTAAAATAAATAGAATGCTGCAACACAATGAAAAAAGAGTCAGGTGTATTCGCAAACCATTTTTGTTTAAAAACCCGCACAAAACTACAATGGCTAATGATTGAATAATTGCATGTAACATTTATTTCAGAACTGCTCGAGAACTACTAAATTTGTTACAAAAATTGCATCACAAAGTAAGCCAATAAGCACACATTCATTTTAATTTATCGGTAAAAATGTTCTTAACAAAATTTTCCACGTTAATAGCTAATGCAAGAAATGCCTAGTAGTTGAGATAAGACTTTGAGATGATTCCTTGAAGAGGTCATTGTTCGTTTTAAATCTAACACCTGGAACCAATTTTAACCAGAAGGCCAGCATACTCAACTTGATAACAATCAAGTTATAGTAAAACAGTTCTGCAGTGATTTACTTTGAGCAAGAAACTATCCAAAGTTCCATTTTGCACAAACAGAAGGGCCAATCCAACTGGCCTGCTTCACTAACTTGACCAAATTGTGCCTGTCTTCCTAATAATACTACAAAAATAAAATAGGAAGAAACAAACAAACAAAGAATGACCATCTTCATACCCCAAATCGCCGCCTGAATATCCACCTGCGGAGGCAACGATGCCCGCACGACGGCATGATGTTAGAACCGCCATTTTCAGGATGGCCATTCTCCCGTCTTCGGCGTTGTTATCCAAAATTAAAAAAAACAAATAAACCACATCCAAATTTCCATCACAGGTCATATAAGTACACAAAATAAAATCCCACCTTCTTCCCAGAAGTACAACAAGTATAAATCAACTATAATTAGAAACAAATAACGAAAAAAAGACACCAATCGAGAGTCGGGATCTAGACTTGACCACAAATCCCGAGAAGGCAGAGAAGGCGGCACCAGTGGGGGCAGCCTTCTCTTTAGGACAGTGAGACAAAACTAGTCGTGTGGTCATGGACTGAAATTAACAATTAAGAGGGTATTATAGTATACAATTTTGAAATAAGCGAACACAACCGCAATTAACGCTTTGATCAGAGGTAAGAGCTCCAATTTTGAGGGTTGCCGTGGACAGGCTGGAGTCTACGATAGTGTATTAGAATAGAGATTGATTTGAAAAAAAAATATAATTAAAAATTAGTATCAGGCACTAGATTTTTTGTCTAATTTATATTGATTAATTAATTATACAATTGCACGTATATATAGAATTAATTTGAGCACAAAACTCATTATACTGATAATAAATTGTCCAAGGTTCATAATGTAATTCTTATGCTGACATGCACGTACATAGATGAACATCATAATGTACAGGAGACTCTTGAGTAGGCATTGCAAACGAGCTGAGACGAGGTGAGTAAATTTTTTGAGCAGAACTCGGCTCGAACTCGAGATTGAGCCGAGCCTTGCTCTGCTCAAAATAATACTTGAGCCGAGCAGAGCCCGAGCTGCAGGTTCGCAAGCCTGGCTCGGCTCGGCTCATCTATGAGCTCGAGCTCGGATTGGGCTCTCAGTTTAGAGGAAAGCCCAACTTAGCTGCCTAAAGGGCCCAAGTCCGTCACTGTTGGGCTCTTATTTGAGAGCCCAAATTGGGATGAGCCCAAATTTGGCTGCCCAATTTTTTTTAAAGAAAATTCCAAGCCCACTTGATAGGAGAGCCCAATGGGCTAAGCCCAACGCCTCTCCGGCTCTCTTGAGAAGAGGGCGAGACCTCCCTCTTTTATTTTTTTTATTTAAAAAAAAAAACCTTTCAAACACGATAAATAGATCCACTCCTAAAGAATTATTCCCACCAAACACTCTCAAACTCTCATTCTCTCTTCAAGTCCCAAACTTCTGATTCTTTATTTGCATAAATTTATACTTATCTTAATCACCTGAGTCTATGCTCTTCCAAGATTATGAGAAGAAATATGTGAGGGAATTTGAAACTGCTTATCATCTCACGTTCATAATCGTACAAAATAGAGGGCTTGCAAGCTCAATAAATAACGAGCCTAATTCTCCCCTTTTGTGCATGGATAGGCATTTGTGCTTTGGAGTTTGGCCCATTCGTGTCACATCTTCCCTTTGTGCTGTCACTGAAGTTTGTACTATCATGGACCTTTGCTTGTACATAGGGTGGTTAAACGAGTGAGCTAGTCAAGTTCAATTTATATTCATGTTTGGCTCGAATAATTTGATGTTACTTCGAATTTGATTCGAGATTGGACGCGTTTTGAATATACATATTCAAACTCAACTCGGATATTTTTTACGTGAACCCAACTCATTCGTAAGCTCGAAACCGGTTCGATTAAAAATCATAATTTAACTAAAAATATGTAATTTGTATGATTTAAACCCACAACCTTAATCAAAGGACTTAAATACTTACCATATCAATTATCTCACTTCTTTGCTATTTTATTGTAGATAAATAAATATAACTAGTTACAATTAAACTTATTAGTGCATATATATATAATATAAAAAATATATTATTATATTATTTTATCGAATCGAGTTCGAGTTGAGCTATAAATTGAATTCGTGTTATAACGAGTCGAGTGGAGTCAAACACATTCTTGTTTAACCTCGGTTTGTAAAATTCAAATTCAAATTTAAATATTTAAATATTAAATTTTGAGTTAAGTAAAATCAAACTAAATTTCAGATACACACGAGTTGACATGTTCAATTAGCCGCCTGTGCACCAAAGAAGCTTTGCTGCTTGCCAACGGAGACCCAGTGGAGCCAAGAGTCCTGGAATTCTACCACATGCTACCTTTCTATGGTCTTGCCACTCTCCTACTTGTTGCTGTCATCTTCCTACCGTCAAGAGAAGCCATGCCAGTTGTTGCCACTTGCTATTCCGCTTCCACAAAGGACCAAGAAGGTGTTGCCTGTTGATCATTGACGCCGGGAGTCTTGCCGAGTGCTGCCACATCTTGCAGTCAGAGAGTAGCCGCGAAAGATCGCACGGGAGTTTTGGGTTCTACATTGCCTCATCCCTTTCTCGTTGAAGGCCGTGAAGTAGAGAGCCAGAGTCATCACTTTGTTGATCATCGCCATCATACCGGAGCCGCTGCCGAGTATTTAATTTGCATAGACGAAGAAGAACAGCCTAGTGCATAAGAAGCACGCCTTCCATCTTGCTGTTTGCTGTTCACAGTCAAGCCGAAGCCCGTTACCTCTCGTTGCTGCTTTCCAAACGTTGCCGATCGCCGCACATCATCTAGGAGCCTTGCCGAAGTTTCATTGCTGCAGCCTCATAGCCACAACCTAGTCGTCGTTTTGTGAAAGCCCTGCCGTCACTCTATTTGGACTCGGGCCAAGGAGGAGCGCTGGAGTTGGAACTTCGCTGCTTTCATCCTTGCCAAAGCTCATGCCTTTCTCGGTTGCCGCCCAGTTGCCGTCCATCGCTTGAAGGATTGCTGTCAAGCCCCAGTTTCAGAGTTGATGTCCCGCTACCGGTTCAAGACCATCATCTTGGAGCCTCTTGCTGTGGCCGGAAAGGAGCACCACGTGCCACATAGGCACGGATTGACCTCCGCCACCAAGAGGAGTGTCACCATCTCGATTGCTGCACACCACCCAGAAGCCTTGCCGTGGATTGCTGCCCTGCCCGCCGGGGTTGCAACAAAGAAGAAAATAAAAAGAAGAAACATAGCAGTGAAGTAGAAGGCAGGAGCTTCAACACCCAGATCGTCATGCCCCTGCCCACCACCACCATCCGCTGTTCGCAGCAATTGCCGGACTGTTGCGGCCCAGCCGATTGAAAGCTGAGTTGCTTGTTGAGACGCCGGAAAGGAGATCCATCGAGTTGTTGCTCCACCAAGCCGTTGCCGGATGCCGAAGTTTGAAGACGAGTTGCTGATCATTGTCTGGTGTAAGGGGCTCCCAGTGGAATGGAGATCAATTAGAAGAAAAAAAAGGAGGAGAGGGCCCAAACCCGGAGTTTTGCCTCGCCATTGTGCTGTTCGCCAAGGAGTATTGCCAAAGTCCAGATCGGGGTGGGGATTAACACCAGCGGGGGAATTTGATTTGCTGGTCGCTGTGGAGTTATCGTTATCACTGGAGCGAAGTCCCCACTGCTGTTGGTGCCGAAGTGAAGAAGGAAACTAAGAGGAGATAGGTAGACCCATTTACCCATCTGATTCCTGCCCAATTCATGTGCGGTTTGGAGCCCAGTGACACATTGCAGTAAGGCGAACCAACCCGGCTGATTTGGTTCAATCCGAATTGTATCCCGGATTTTAACCTAAGACCTTCCTGATTCGCGTGAAGCTTGATACCATATTGTCATTGGCAAGGTCTGTTCTATCATTTGAAAGCCGAAGCTGTAGACGTTGGGGCTTCAAACTCGGACGCACATTTCAAGGTATGGTTCAAAGTGGTAAAAATTTTATTAAGATTTATAATGTGTAAAAGAATAAAAAATTAGTAACTTGTGAGTATCAATCTTAACGTTGACTAATTGAGGGATTCATGTTGAACCTTAAAGAACTACATAAGCAAATCTTGTGAGTTATTGTTTGTTGGTGACTTTTTATTATTATTTTTATTGTAATGTTTCTTTATACGCTAAGGTCCAACCAAACCCATTTATCTAGCTCGAAGTGAAGATTAATCGCCGAACATGTTCTCTTAAACTCTCCAATTCTCATTCTCTCGTCTCTCAAACTCTCAAATTCGAAATGGCATTATCTTCCTATAAGGCTCGTCATATTATCCACGAGTTCGAATATGGTGATGACATAGACGAACTTGGACTAGGGTCTAATGATGTTATTTTCGATGATCCTCAAGACGATGTTACCCAACCCCGGTTAAGGTGGTAGTGCCAAAGCCAGAGCCCCCTCAACCAGGACAACTAAGGCTAAACCAAAGTGGAAACAATCTAGCGTATGTGAACATTTTGATTGAGTTGTTGACGAGGTAAAAAAAAAATAAAAGCACAATGTAATTATTGTTCTTTATCTTTAGCTATAGTTCTAGGTAGTACTTCTTCTCTCACTTGACATGCTAAAAAATGTGCTCCAAAAAAATATTCAAATGATCCAAAATAAACTAGGTTCTATACAACTAGGAGCAATATTGGTATTGAGAGTTTCACTCATTCCCCATTAGTTCCCGAAGTGATAAGATCTAAATTAATGAAATGGTTGTTTGAACGAAATTACTCTTTTCTTTTTCTGAAAATCCATGGGTTATTGAGTGGAATCAATATCTCAATCCGGGATATGTTCCAACCCCTGGAATTCCAATCGAGGTGTTGTGATAAAAAATTATAATTCTTTTTGAGTCAAGATTTCAAACCTATTTTATAATCACAAATGTCTTTTTTCATTTATGACGCATATGGGGACGAGTAAACAACATCTTGGATATATTGGTATTTGTACACATTTTATCGATGACATTTGGATTTGCAAAAGAGACATATTGCTTTTAAATTGTCAGAACATTCACATTCTAGGGTTAACAAGGCTATTATATTTTTATAATTTTGTGAGGTTTAAATATTTACAATGGAATATTTAGTATAACATTAGATAATGTTTCAAATAAGGACAAAATAGTTGAAACCATTGGTAGACGTGCTAGGTTACCATTTCCTTCCATTTTTCATTTTAGATTTAGATGTAGTACACATATTATTAATTTAATTATTCAAGGACTTAAAACGTTAGATGAATATATTGGTAGGCTTAGGGCTGTTTTGCATCATATTAGTGCTAGTGTAGCTATGATTCAAGGTTATAAAATTTTTTGTAAAGACCAAGGATTAAGGCCGCAAAAATTTGATATTGATACAAAACATAAAAGGAATAGTACTTACCTAATGTTAAAATAAATTGATGGTTATGAAGATGCACTAATAACTTCAGTTGTTTTTCATTGTACAGACTCAAATATTACTTTAGATGAGTTCGATTATCATATAGCTAGACTTATGATGGATTTATTATAAGTTTTTTACGAAGCACTTAAAGAACTTTCGAGGACTTATTATTGTACTTGTCATTTATTTATTCATCGTATATTTAAAATAAGTTCTCAATTTGCCAAATATAGAACTCATGAATCATTGGATATATTTATTATTAAAATGGGTGAAATTTTAAACAATATTGGAAATCACTACCTTTGTTTGCTTTGTTGGCATTAGCAAAGGACCAAAGATTTTGAAACTCAAAGGTGTTTTATTTCGTATGAAACTTTTTTATATGAATATGTGTATTGATTAAAATGATGAAAATATAATTATCGAGAAAGCTATAAGAGATGACTTAGAAAAAATATATAGGGCCAATATGTAAAGCTTGGGCTTTTCCTAAGTGGGGGAGGTTATCAAAACCCGGGCTTTTTGCCACACTGTTTTAATTTCGGTTCAGTCTTTACCTCAATCAAGTTCCTCACCTGACCTTTTTTGTCATGTGCGTATGTATAACGTGGTATGTGAGAGCCATGGCCTTAGTCTCCCTCGTTGCTTGGCGACACCCGGTTGGACACTACACCGTCTTGGCTCTTATTTTCGGTTTTTTGAGTTGAGTCTAGATAGGTTTAGGACTGTATTTCTTATGAGTCTAAATTGTTTGCAATGTGTTTAGAACCTCTTTCAAACCATCATACTCTTTGTGGGACCTGCAACACTGTTCCCAAAATTGTCACATCCACTTTAGGGTGAAAACTTTTAGTTTTAAAGCTTTGGGTGAACCCATACCTCATTAGGTATAATACCCATGCCTCTTTAGGTATGACACCTTACCTATGACATAATTAAGTCTTGACTTGGTGGTTGGAAGTTTTTAATTTTTGTTTAAAACCTCCCTCTCCTTCCCTTTTCTCACTCCTTTCCTCATCTACTTCAACCATCCTCATCTCCTCCAACCCTCTTCCCTGTCCTTCGTCACTCTTTCTTCTTTGGCCTCTTCCAGCTCCCTTAAAGCTCGCCAAGGTCTAGAATTGTAGGTCTTAGGGTGGAAATCCCTAAGAGACCTCCCCTTAGTTCGTTAGAGGTACGCCCTCCTCTCCTCCTTGCTTGTTGTGTGTGTTTGGAGCTAGATCCGCCTAAGGTTCTGAATGATTGTATTTTTATATGATTGTCCCCCTTTATATAGTTACGTTAGGAGTAAATAGAAGGTAGTTTCATAAAGTTTGGATATGTAAATTAATGTTTACATATTTTTAAATGTTGAGTGGTCACTATTTTGCATATATTTGGTATAAAATTCATAAGTCATTTCTAGAAAACCGTTTTTCTTGATGTTTACTTTTTTGTGCTCATTGCGTCAAGATCCACAATCTTTATGTTCATCTCTTAATTTGATATTACTTGTTCGATGAAGTAGAGGTGCCAAACTATGTGAATTGTGCTGCTTTGAAGGTCCTTGTGACTTGGTGCACCTTTCCCTAATTTTTACACCTTAATGCAGGTTGCTTATAATATCCAACTTATGCATGGTTTTGATCTGCATGTGTACTTATTCATGTAAATTTTTCACACTAAGATAACAACTTAAAGGGCATTCACCAAACCACTATTTTTTTGGTACATATACTATGATGTCTGTATGTCTTTCCATGCTTAGATTGTTCTCCGTTGCAAGCTAATTAAAAGAGATTAATAAAATTTATAAAACTTATGGTTGGACTCACTAATTATCAACTAAAAACCTATAAGTCTTGTTTTAATTTAAAAATTTTTAATGGTTAGTTTGATCTATTTTTCGGTGTCTGCAGAAATGCAGGGTGAAACCCTAGTTCCCTAACTCTATATATAAAGTTCAAAATCCAACAAAATTGGTGATTAAATTGGATTATATTTCCCTCACACTTTAGGTTGTGTCCCTATAACACTATATTAAAACATGAGAGCATTTGGCTTAGTATATCTTGAGTTAGAATTTTCCCCAACCCAATAGGTCTACCTAGTACCAGAAACCACTTATCCAATACCTCCCATTTTAGAGTCACTTAGCCCTAAATACTTGAAGTTTGGACTTCAAACCTTATTCGATTCAAGCCCATGTTGTTGTATAGCACTACCCACTTACCTAGTCTTATTTGAAGTCTGCAAGCCCATAAACGACCTTAGTAAAATTAGTATGCAAGCAAAGAATATTGTTCCCAACACCTTATCTCTACCATAGTTGGTCTTATTTACCATGTTGGCCAATGGTCTAGCACTTGGTAATTGTTACACCAACCCCTTAGAGTGCTAGAGCTCACTGGGCCAACTATAAGTCCATTTGGACACCGTTTGGTCCTTTTGAAAAATCGTCTCGTTAAGTCTGTATGAAGAAACCATAGGTATAAGACTTTCACTAAGGGTACTTACAACACCAATTACTAAGTTTACTTAATGAGGTTTAACACTCCATTAAATAAGATAATTAAGGTAAGTAAGTTTTTTTAAGTTGTGAATGTGTAGAGACTTTGCCTCATTTTGCATGTCGACATGATCTACTCATGATTTGGGTTTCATCTCTTTGCTAGGGTACATGGAGTGATTTCGTTATGTTAGGATGAGGAGCTTAAATCATCTATGTCTGTGAGACTCTCCTGTTTCATCTCTATTTGGCTCTATGAGTGAGGTTTTCACTGAGTTGTTGACGCAGGATAATGTTGGCGACATTTAATCGGATCTCTATGATGTTATGCCATTTAGCGAACTTTTTTGCAATTAAACAGAACTCCAGGGATGAGATCCTTTAATAGTTTTCAAACTAGAAGGTCCAACGTACTTGTGATATAAGCCCCTACCTAAGCTTATTATAAAAATATCATGAATTTTTACGGTTTTTAAGAACATGAGAGTGAGCGGTATGAGTATGTATGAATTGCACTAGTACTTCTCTTCAACCTAAAGTAGTGCAATGTAAGTAGGGTATTATGAATGCAACGTATTTCCTAAAATCATGGCACCATGTTTGTTCTGAGCTACTTGAGTAATGTGATAAATGAAGGATGCGAGGACATAAGTGTAAGTATGTATGTATGAAATAATGAAGCCATTAATTTGATCCCAAATTTTTATGATATTCGATTGTGCCAGTCTAATCTTAGTGCCTTTTGATGTACTCTAAAACTATTATGATTTCTTTTGAGTATTAAGATACTTATTGGCCAATATTATTTTATCAAAGTTTCATTACTGGCGGTTTTCCCTATATACATTTAGAGGTGTACTCATATCTATGATCAGCAGTGGTGGACGGATCCAAAAGTTCATGGCGGGGGGACGGTACATGTCACAGGGTCACACTTAGGGCTAAATTTTTTTCCCTAACTGCTCCTGTGCGACATGTTTCCCTCCCTGTAAACACCAGCCTTCCCCTTTGTTTGCAGCAATTGACCGCTACGCAAGCGGTACACTGATCGAAATGCGGGCACCAACACACCCGGTACTGGTACGTTGATTGACCATGGTCAAGGATTGTACTGGGCCCCGGCCACTGTTCACCCCTACCTGTTCGGAGACACACACAATCACCAAGTCTCGGCGCTACGCGTCCTTGTACCGGTCACCCAACTTCCTCACGGTACCGACCAGACCTTGTAATCACTGGTCCAATCTTCGGTAGCCAAATACGATGCGACACCACAAGATTACGGGAAATCTTCCCAACCTCTATTCCAACAATATGAATACATGAATACAAGTAATCTACACCTTAGACTGCTTGCCAGTCGTGGACATGCAAACCCCACGATTTGACCTCTCGACCCTCACTCGACTGGCCTAACCTCTCGGCTCTCCGAGCCTAGGGGGTACCGAATAACACAGGTGGGACCCTTGGTCTAAGGGTGGAACCCGACTACTCTGGTAGTCTTCTTTGGAGGCTGAGGCCGACTTCACGACCAGGTTGTAGCTCCCCCAAGTCCCTCTCCCGACCAAGGTGGCTATCCTCCACCGAAACCTCACTCCTCCTCTTCTCTTCTCTTCTCTGGTTGTTCTCCCACTCTCTACCCTCCACAAAGAATGACAATTCCTTTATATAGAAGTCCTGGGCTAATGTGCAACACGTCATCATTTGGATCCTCACCGTCCAAACCTTTGATCAACGGGTCAAATTTGATCAAACATGTCATTTGCCTCTTGGAGTTCCATCCCCGTTCGCTACCAGGTCAACGGTACCCCTTGCTCCGAACACATCATCCAACCCTTGGTGTTTCATCTGTAATTACCGAAAACTCCCTTGGTGTGTCTTGGCTAAGTGATCGAGCCCTTCTTGTTCGACTCAGCCAACCCTTGTATCGACCCACTATTGGTACACGGTACTGGCTGCCCGGCATACTTGATCATCTGCACCCTTCGCTCCCACTAGCCTCGACCTCGCCCACGTCTAGACCATTAGACCTCACGCACCTGTCGGCACTTTGCCTGCACATTAACAAGATTAGAACTCGGTAGGTTGTTCCACCACTCGGCTAGCTCCAGCTACCCAATTGGACACGGGATTGCTAGGGACAACCGCCAAACCCTAGCTCCTGACCGTCCAGTGAGCTATACTTGTAACAGCTCTCCCCCACCAATGATACCCGATGTCCTCATCGGAGGGTTAAGTTCCTCCCAATACTTCTTGATCCGCCTCTCAAATTGCCACAAGTCCTACGCCTTTTCCCAGCTCGCCTTGCTTCTCGGTTCCCCCCTTCACTTGATAAGATACTTCATCCCACTATTTGTAGCACCTTGCCTATGTTCCAAAATCTTCCCCACCTTTTTCTCAAATTGTTGCCGAATAGTCGGTGGAGCTCTCTTAGGACGAGCACTCCTTGGATTGACCTGATCCTCATGGAATGGTTTGAGAAAGCTTACATGGAAAACCGGGTGAAGCTTGTATCTCTCGGGAAGTTTTAACTAGTATTCTGCCTTCCCGATGACCTTCTCCTCCTCGAAAGGACCGTCGTACCGTTGTACCAATGCTCGGTGCACCTCGGTACGCCTGATCTTTTTCTAAATCTGTGGCATGAGCTTTAGCATAACTTGGTCCCCTACGCTGAATGACAACGGCCTTCTCTTTAGGTCCACATACCTCTTCATTCTGCGTGTTGCTTTAGCTAAGGAATCCACCACATCCTCGTACAAATCTTGCCTCTTCCAAGCAAATCTGTAAGCAGCTGGACACTTTACTCCACATCCTTGTAAAGCAACCTTCTGTGGTGTAAGAGGCTGGTACCCTATTGCAACCTCAAACGGACTAAGCCCCGTTGCTGAAGAATAATGCAGATTATAGCAAAACTTCACCTCGTCAAGAAGCTCCAACCAGTTCGTTTGGCTGGCTTTGACGAAATGCCTCAAGTATTCCTCCAGTATTGCATTCGCCCTCTTAGTTTTCCCATCAAACTGAAGATGGTTGGTTGTAGAAAAGTTTAGTTTGCTTCCCAGCAACTTGAACAAACTAGTCTTGAATCGTCCCATGAATCTGGAGTCTCGGTCACTCAGAATGTCTGCCAGCACGCCAAAGTGCTTGACTACGTTCTTGAAGAACAACCCTGCAGCCGTTTCAGCTAAACACGTCATAGGTGCTGTTGAAAATACAGCATACTGTGAGAACCGATCCACTACAACCATTACCAAAGACTTCCCCCGTACCTTGGGAAACCCCGACACAAAGTCTATCAAAACCGAACTCCATGATCTCGCTAGTGTAGATAAAGGCTCTAGCAAGCCTGCCTCTAGTCTTCTCTCCACCTTGTCCGGTTGACATATAAAGACAGGGCCTCATGAAAGCTTTAATATCAGCCTCCATCTTCGGCCAATAGTACACTCGTGACATGAGTGCATACATCATGTCTCTTCCTGGATGTCTTGACCATTGGGTGTCATGTGACTCCTCCATAAACTTCTGTCTCAATCTACCAGTAGGTACGTACAAACGACCACCTCTTGCGTAGATTATTCCATCGTCTAGCCAATATTTTCGAACCAATCCCTCATTCATTCGATCAACAAAATTCTTATACTCGAAATCTTGTTGTGCTAACTCCCGAACTTGCCCCAGTAGCTCGGTTTCTACCCCCGTCAGGGCCGCCACCATCTCCAGGTTTTTCTGACTCAGTGCATCAGCAACCTAATTGGACTTACCTGGTCGGTGTAGCCACAAAAAGTCATACTCCGCTAGAAACTCCTGCCACCTTGCTTGTCACGGGAACAACTTTTTCTGGGTCTTGAAGAAGGTGTTAGCAACATTGTTGGTAATGACAATGAAGAACCTCGCTCCCAATAAGTATACCCGCCACACTCGAAGACAGTGTACCACCGCGAGCATTTCCTTCTCATGAGTGGAATACCTCATCTCGACTTCCTTCAGCTTCCAGCTCTTGAAAGCTATAGGATGCCCCCCCTTGTTGTAGTATGCTTCTGACGGCTTTATCCGAGACATTTGTCACGACCTCGAACGATTGATTGAAATCCAAAAATTTCAGTAATGGCTCTGATGAAATAGCAACCTTCAACTTGTCAAACGCTGCTTGGCATGGTTCTGACCACGCCCATGACTGATTCTTTCACAGAAAATCAATTAGTGGTGACACCACATGGCTGTACCCATATATGAACTTCCGATAGTAGTTGGCCAAACCTAGGAAGCTCCGTAACTCCGTCACCTTTGTCGGTATTGGCCATTCTACCATAGCCTTAATCTTCGATTCCTCCATTAGCACCGTGCCTTGGCCAATTTGGTGGCCTAGGAAAATGATTTCATCCAGGCCGAACTCACATTTCTCACGCTTCACGTACAACTTATATTCCCATAACCGACCCAGAACCTGCCTTAGGTGACCCCAGTGCTCCTCCATAGACTCACTGTATACGACTATATCATCCAAATACACGACGACGAATTTATCGATGAAATCTTGAAAGACATCGTTCATCAAGTTGCAAAACATCGCAGGAGCATTTGTTAATCCAAATAGCATAACGACGAATTCATAGGACCCATACCTCGTGAACATAGCGTCCTCTGGTGCAATCTGGACTTGCTAATATCCTGACCTCAGGTCCAGCTTAGTGAACACTATTATTCAACTAAGTCTGTCAAATAGATCAGCAATCAAGGGAACTGGGTTCTTGTTCTTTATTGTTACCTTGTTTAATCCATGTTAATCGACGCACAATCGCAATGATCCATCCAGCTTTTCCTGGAATAGAACAGGTGCTCCGTAAGGTGCATTTGATGGTTGAATCTTCCATGAATCTAGCAGCTCTCATAGCTGGATCTTCATCTCTGTGAGTTCCTTCAGCGACATCGGGTATGGCGCCTTTGCTGGTGCTTACGCTCCTGGCTCCATCTCAATCTGGTGTTTGATTGCTCTCTTGGGAGGTAAACCATCTGGCAACTTTGTGGGCATCACATCGGCATACTCCTTTAGTAATCCCACCATTGAATCTAGTACCACCACCACACGATCCGGTTGGACTTCTACTATGACTGCAAGATAAGTCAAGTCTCCTTGCTTGCACCCCTTAGCCACTTGCATTGCCGACAAGTGTTTTGTAGCGAAGATGCGGTCCTCGACCCCTGAAACAGTATTCTAGCCACAAACAAAACTTGCACCTGCTTTGTCCAAGATCAAGATCCCTCCAAGCTGTGGAAATACTCCAACTCCAGCAGTCCCCATGAAGGCATTCCCAATGATTAGGTCGAAATCATCCATTTCGATCACCATCAGGTCCGCCTGTCCCCCATAGTCTCCCAAGCATATCTTCACGTTCCGGGCAATTCCTAGCACCTGCTTCGCTTGAGAATTGACTGCCTTAATCTTGCTGGTATTGGCCCTTGTCTTCAATCCTAGCTTCAATGCCATCCCCGTTGAAATGAAACTGCGTGTAGCTCTAGTATCGATTAGGGCTGAAACCTTCCTCCCATTTACTGTTATTAGAACATACATCAAGTTAGCTCCTCCTTGAGCCCACGTTTAGCTCGCAATGCTCCGAGTATCTGAAGGGTAGATGCTCAGACAGGAGGCCCCTCTTTCTCCTGGGCTTGGTTTTCCTCGGCCATCATGTCATTGACCTTAGCTTTGTTCGGAAAGTCCCTTGCTCGGTGTGGTCCATCGCATATGAAGCATCCGGACTTCCCTACCTCGGTCCTCCGATTGTTGGGATTAGTAGTCTTGAAGGGAAACCCCTTCTTCTTTGATTTCGGCCCCTGGAACGGTTTCTCCTTGCCATCCCAGATGTTACCTTTGCCTTTACTCCCTTGGAACTTCCTACTCGTGCCATCTTCTCTTGAAACCCCAGCTTGCTTGAAGTCCATCAAGGCATCGGTGGCCACCAAAGCTACGGGAAAATCCTGAATTTTCTGCCGCTTTATCTCCATCTGAGCCCATGGTTGCAAACCTGTAATGAAATTAAACAACTTGCCCTCCTCTGACATGTTTTTGATGCCTAGGAGACAAGAACTAAACTCCTTGACATATTCCCTCACGGTACCTATTTGTCTCAACTTCTTAAGTCGATCTCTTGCCATCCACGTTGTGTTAGTGGGCAAGAACTGCTCCCGAAGCTCCCGTTTTAAGGAATCCCAAGTCTCCATACAGGGTCGACCAAAACTCTCATCCTCCTCGGTGTGAGTTCTATACCATAACTTGGCATCCCCCGTCGTGAACATGTTGGCCATAGATACTTGGCGTTCATTGAGTATATTTGTAGCAACGAAGTACTCTTGAATATCCCAGATGAAGTTCTCTAAGTCCTTAGCTGACCTAGTTATGTGAGATCCCTCAATTTAGTCCCACATCTAATACCTACCGGGCTAAGATCATGTTTATAAGTGGGAATGGACTATAGATCTTTAACTTGGGTTAACCATTTTAAAGAAATGACTTAGGCCCATTATGTTGCACTTTGGGCCGGGCCGTTACAAGTTCCCTCAAACTTCTTCGGCTATGGCACCTTGAGCCTTCCCGGGATCGAGCTTTCCTCGGCTGCACAGTCAATTGAACCTGGTTGAGGATATCTTGCGACAACTTGCTTTAACAAAGCTACATCTGTGTGTAAAGCTCTCAGCTTATCCCAAAAATCGTCTAGCCTTTCCGCCGTCTTTTCCTCCTTAACACTGCTGGTCTCGGGTCTGTCGCTAACCCGGGCATTCAAGCTCCTCATCCCTTCATCCATGGACTGCAGTCAATCGAAGATGGTCTGTCAATTGTTACCAAGGGTAGGTCTTCCCACCATCACTTCCAGCCGTGTCAATCTTTCTCGGAGCACTTCTGCCCGTGTGTCCATGTATTGTTTCAGTTACCGGTAGAATGTAGAGTCTTTCCTCTGAACGTTGTGTTGTGCCACACAAGTCTTCCAGCTTTCACCGAACACTTGGTCTGATACCTTCTGTCATAGGGTCACACTTAGGGATAAATTTTTTGTCTAATACCTTTTGTCATAGGGTCACACTTAGGGCTAAATTTTTCACCCTAATTGCTCCTGTGTGGCGTGTATCCCTCCCTGGAAACACCAGCCTTCCCCTTTGTTCGCAGCAACTGACCGCTACGCAAGTGGTACACTGATCGAAACACGAGCACCAACACACCCGGTACTGGTACATTGATCGACCATGGTCAAGGATTGGATCGGGCCCTGGCCACTGTTCACCCCTACCTGTTTGGAGACACACACGATCACCAAGTCTCGGTGCTACATATCCCTGTACCGGTCACCCAACTTCCTTACGGTACTGACCAGACCTCAAAATCACCAATCGAGTCTTCGATAACCAAATATGACGCAACACCACAAGATTACGAGAACTCTTCTTAACCTCTATTCCAACAATATGAATACATGAATACAAGCAATCTACACCTTTGACTGCTTGCTAGTCATGGACATGCAAATCCCATGACTTGGCCTCTCAACCCTCACTCGACAGGCCTAACCCATCGACTGTCCGAGCTTGGGGGGTGCCGAACAACACAGGTGGGACCCTTTGTCTAAGGGTGGAACCCGACTACTCCGGTAGTCTTCTTTGGAGGCTCAAGCCGACTTCACGACTAGGCTGCAGCTCCCCCAAGTCCCTCTCCCGACCGAGGTGGCTCTCCTCCACAGAGAGCTCACTCCTCCTTTTCTCTTCTCTTCTCTGGTTGTTCTCCCACTCTCTGCCCTCCATAAAGAATGGCAATTCCTTTATATAGAAGTCCTGGGCTAATGTGCAACACATCATCACTTGGATCCTCACCGTCCAAGCCTTTGATCAACGAGTCTAATTTGATCAGACGCATCATTTTCCTCTTGGAGTTCCATCACTGTTGGCTCCAAGATCAACGGTACTCCTTGCTCCGAACACGTCATCCAACCCTTGGTGTTTCGTCTCCAATTACCGGAAACTCCCTTGGTGTGTCTTGGATAAGTGATCGAGCCCTTTTGGTTCGACTTAGCCAACCCTTGTATCGGCTCACTATTGGTATGTTCCAGACTTGCACCCAGTACTGGACACGGTACTGGCTGCCCGACATACTCGGTCATCTGCACCCTTCGCTCCCACTAGCCTCGACCTTGCCCACGTCTGGACCATTAGACCTCACGCACCCGTCGGGCACTTTGCCTGCACATTAACAAGATTAGAACTTGGTAGGTTGTTCCACCACCCGGCTAGCTCCAACTACCCAATTGGACACAGGATTGCTAGGGACAACTGCCAAACCCTAGCTCCCGACCGTCCCGTGAGCTATACTCGTAACAGTACATGTGTTTGTATTGTGTTGAGCTTTAGATCAGACCCATATCCAAAAGTTCATGGCGGGGGATGGTACATGTGTTTGTATTGTATTGAGCTTTAGATCGGATCCATGTATTTGGTTTGTATGACTTACGTATTTCAGGATTTTGGGGCTTATGTATTTCAAGAACTATGAGTGACGTGATGTATGTGTGATGGGCGGCTGCCCTAAATCTTTTGGTTGTCTACTTTATATGCTATGTATGGTCTGTGATTTATTATTATATTATTATTATTTTAATACAAAGTGTTAACTTTAGGGCATTCTAATTTAACGAGAAGCAATTAACGTATGCAAGTTGTATTTTGTAATGACCCAACCCAAAATGCAAACTAATGGGCCTAAGTTATTTCTTTAATAGTGGTTAACCAAGTTAAAGATCTATAGTCCATTCTCACTTATAAACAAGATCGTATCCTAGTAGGTATTAGATATGGGACAAAGATGAGAGATCTCACAATCTACCTACCTTAGAAAATTTTGTCCCCGAAATTCCTATACTTGGCCCATTGCTAGCCCCAGCCCACGACCTTCGTTGGCCCTAGTTTAGCTCTCTATCTAATATAGAACAAGGTTACTTTGATACAGTTTATAATAATCCAATCCAAAGTGCAAATTAATGGGCCTAAGTCGTTTCTTTTAAAGTGGTTAACTAAGTTAAAGATATATAGCTCATTCCCACTTATAAATAGGGTCTTATCACGATAGGTATTAGATGTGGGACTAAGTTGAGGGATCTCACATATTTGGATGTAGATATGTGTGTGTGTGTGTGTGTGTGTGTGATAGAAGAACATGGACTGGAGGAGCTTACAGTTCATGATGCTTGAAGGGTCTATGTGATGACCGAGTCTTAGGGTATGATACCTTGGTAGGCAATGATGCCCTATGTATTTAATTTTTATTTATGGGGTAGGTAGAACAAGTACCATGACTCAGTATTTATTTTACTACAAGAGCAACATCATCTAATAATAAGTTGCCTAACTCAAAGGTTAATACTATATATAAGAACCAGATAATGCATCTGCACTATAGAAAACTCAACCTCTTTGTTACATTGGGGGTGTTACCTTCTATAGCTCAAAGTGATCATTACATTTGTAAATTCACCCTCTAAGTTGCCGAGGAGGTGCTACATCTCCTGTGGCTTGGAGTGTTCATATTAGGAGCTTTAAGTGTAAGAGTTTTCATATAGTATCATGATCAGCATGTATTGTATGAAAATCCCATAAGATATTCGTCTTTAAGCCTCCTTGAAGGTTAAGATTCACTTCCATAAAGTTTATATGCTGGTGGTCCAACGAATAGTTTTCTAAATTATAACATTAAGATTTGGTTCATTATTCGGTTTGAACTGGGGTGTTACAACTTAGTATCAGAGCAGATTTCTCAGACAATTATGATGGTTTACCATATGAATGCATGGTGTATGTTACACATGTTGTATGGTAAGGTGTGATTGTTATATTGTTGTATATATGGTATGATTGAGGTGTATTTAAATTATGGTAATGTTACCTTATGGTACCTCCATGAGCTAATCCATAGCCTATCTGGTAACTATGTTTCTACTTCTTGTGTGTTTGGTTTTGCCTGTTTGGTTATGAGTTTTACGCAGACAACCCTTATGCATGGTATGGATGGGGGTCAACCTTTACATTTAAGGCCAATCATACTCATTGGAAGTAGTGATAAGTATGTGAAGAGATTAACAAAAATTCTTATGGTAAAAAGGTTTAACTATGTATGGAGTTGTGCTACAGACACACCGAGAGATGATAGAATTAGATAAATAGTAACCAAGAGATATAGGGAATGATAGAGAGAAACCCCAATGCCCCATCTTCTAGTTCTTCTCCACTCTATCCTCCTTCGACTTCTTTTTTATCTCCCTTGTCCCTCTCTATTTTCATATCTTTTCTTCCTCGCCCCCTTCAAACATCTCTCTTTTTCTCTTTACCTTCACTTATTATGTCCTGAAAGAGAGTTACATCAGTTCGCATCAAATATAGTCCATGGAACTTGCCCTTAATTGTGACATTTGGACAAACTTAAACCAAGAAGTCTATAAAATTCACAATATGATCAGAACATGCTCATCCCATATATGCATTAAAATTAAATTCATAGTATTAGAGTAAGAATATGAAAACATTACCTCCCTCTAACTAGATGAAATAAGTCTCCGAAAGATAAAGGAGTCCTTGGTGCCTGCGGTCTATGCGGTCCTTGAAGTTGTCGAGAACTACCTCCCTCGTCGGTAGCATCTACACGAGGTTTCTCTACATCATCACCCAATGGGGGTGTAGGTGTAACATCCCAATTCTTTGGCCTGCCTCCAAACCAAAGAATTGAGATGTTAGAGGGTTCTAAACCTAACAATGACTACGTATTTTATCGTCAAACAAATCTTAAATATTATTAATTTATTCTACTTTATAATATTTATAGATTGTTTCTAATAAGCATTATTTATTATCTTTTCATATTATTTTTTTTCTTATTTCATTATTAGTTATCTTTATTTATTGTCTTTTCGTATTTCGTTACATCATCCTCTTTGCCTTTAATTTTTATAAAAAAGAATAAGGTTAATTGTACAATGGAGGAAGGAGCTCATAGTATCTCTATTTCTTTTTTCTCTTCCTACTGCCTACTTCCTGATTTTCATATTTCTATCGCATATAGATTATGACTTTATTTTCCTCCATTTATGATAAGGTTTAATAAGTCATTAAGTATGATGCAAGCATGTTACTGTTGACTAGATTCCGATACATGTGTATGGTCATGTATGATATAGACATGTTATCATCAACTAGATTTCGTTACCCGTGTATATTTATGACACGTTGTATGTTTACGTTGCAGGTGGTGTCATTGTGTTTCTAGATAGTATTTGTGATTATGTATGTATTGATCGTTGGGTAGTTCTGGTCTATTCTTTTGAAATCCGCTTTCATAAAGTTTGTACCATAGTAGTTAAATTAATAGTTTTTTTACGAATTTTAACATTAAATTTCACTCTGTCTTCAAACCAAAGAATTGTGATATTACAATAGGGGCATGCTCATCCACTGGCCATGCAATCAGTTCATCCACCCAAACCCTACCATTGGATCTAGGTCCACATGACCCACTCCCATGCCGAATTAGCCAACGACCATGAGTCATATCTATAGTCACAATATTTTTTTAAACATAATTTTAATTTTTTTTTTTTTGCATACGAAGACTGAAAATGTTTTTGAACATTATTGCTTTTCATGATTGCAAAATAAAACTATGAAAAATTAAAAATTAAATATAAAATCATAGCTTTCGACTCAACTCAAATATAATCGAATCAAGAAAAATACTAAGTATTATACTTGTTCTTATGGACTAATCGACTATAGAAAAGCTCATATTTGAATACTTGGGCTTATGGAATTAAATTATAACTTAAGAGTTATGAAAATTTAAATCTAAAGTTTAAGAGGGGTGTCATCTTACAAATTCAATAATTAATTTACATATCTATTTTTAATCATCACAAAATAATCATTATTTTAATTACTTGTTTTCATCGTGAATTTAAACAGATAAAATAAAATTATGCTAATAATACTATCATAATGATTATTTTAAATTTTATATACGAATAGCATCAAAATAAAATTTCAAACATAATCACATTAATTAGTGTTAAAAAAATTCCACATTTCGTAATTTCAAAATATATCTAAAATAATAACCATAATCACAAAATAAACCATAATTTTCGTAACAATAAACAATAAACATTCCATATAAATTAAAAAACAATAACAATAAATAATTTTAATCTTAATTTGCATATTTATCAAAAACATTAAAACTTTTTAAAAACTAGAATATTATACCTAAAATGTGTGTGAGCAGTGGCAGCAACGACAAGCAGCTATCGGCAATCGGCGGCAGCAAGCTTAGGGTTCGTGTGGGGCTTCGCCCTCCTTTTTTTTACAATATTCGACATTTTGCATTTGGATTTGTGACCGCTAATTTGGTCGAAATTAAAGTTTTAAATTTTCATCCAATTTGCAACTGCATACATGGTTGCAAATTCATTTTCAAATTATTAATTTTTGCAACCAAACTTAGAGACTGATATGCAACCGATAAGAGCGGTTGCAAAGGGAGTTGATCACTTCGCAACCATAATTAGTAGCCGCAAAGCTTGGTTACAAAATTTCTGTGGCTGAAAGGTTAGTATATCATTGATATATTTTGTGACCGGCTTTGTGGTCGTAAAAGTTATCTGTTTTAACTCGGTTGCTAAGTTTGATCAAATTTTACTGTCACAAACATCTGGTCGCTTACGAGTAATTTTCTACTAGTGTTTTTATTTCTTAATACTTACTTAATTTAGAATTTGTACTTAAATATACATAGTCTTAATTAAACTAAATCTTTTATATATTAATAAACACGTAATTTAAAGTTATTTTGTTATTTTTAGTCTGCGAGCCTTGGAATAAAGTAATTCTATACTTGAATTAGAAATCATTACTATGTTTAGGACATTTATTTATTTTGAATAATAACTGACTTAAAAATAAAAGGCGGGGTACTAATTGTGTTAATTCCCCCCATAAAATTGAACAAATTGATAAAATCATCCCTTTTTTATTTTTTGTGGGTGTTACAACCTAAGCACACATTACTTCTTCATAATTTGGACACTAGTGTACTGTATAACCACAATTGTATTAACTAGTGGGTAAAAATAGGCTTTATCCAAGTCATTTTTAATGTGAAAATGATATAACGTGGGTTAAGTAAGGTGTTTTTGTTCTGGATCATGAATGTTCAAAACACCAAATGTAATTCATTTTTATATCGTATTCAATATTGACAAGTTAAAATAATGTAACTTACAAATGTAATTGTGTCTGTTGAGATTTCTTTTGCATATCAAAGAGAAGAATAATAACTGTGTTGGGACGTTATGACTTACAAGTAGAACTGTGGAGCTGGTGAGGAAATTAGCACTCTGGTAATTAGATAAAACAACAAATGAGCATTTTTGTTAATTTTCTTTCAGCTGATAAGGAAACTGGATTTTCAGCTTATATATAGTTCAATTATGGGATCAAATTCGGCAACATCATAACCACCAGTACAATTTCGTCAAAAGATTGTGTAAACTTAAAATATCGTAAAGAATCGTAAATTCTGGGAATGCTCAAGGAGTTGAACAAAAACAATAGAAGAGCATGACATATATAATAACAATTTTAATATGAATATAATGTTTTAATGTATGACTACATTACTTTATAAGCAAAATTATACCAAATTGTGATATTTTGATTTTTATGGTAAAATTTTGCTGTAAATTATTTTTTAAAAATGTATCTATAAATACATATTGAGCTAGCTTGGACTCCACCGAACCCCATTCAACTCGAATAAGATTAGGGTCTGACTTGAACTCAACTTAAGTCAAATAAGTTAAATTTAAAGCATGCATTAGTCAGCTCGACTGCCCAATGGACAACTCTAAATCAACATTGAATGCAGACTGCTCATCAACTAAAGAGCCAGAACTATGATCAGCTAGTGTTGTTCTTCACCTTTTGCAATGTCCAAGGGGCTTCCTAGCTTTCTTGTTCAAATCTAATTTGAGGGTGTCTTTTAAAATTGAAAATACCAAATTAAAACCCTTATCCTGGCCCATGATCTTGGAAGCTGTTAACTGATGTCAGTTGAAAGAAGCAAGAAGAATTCAAGAGCATCGGCATTAGGAAGCTCAAGCATTTCGCCGTTATTCCTCAATGAATCTGTCCTTTGTTAGCCTCAACTTGTCTGGATTACTTGAAACTTGCCTCCTTCAAGTGGAGCTTGAACAGAGACTTGTTTGCAGCTTTGGTGCGAGAAAGGAATTGTTGGGCAGATTCGGTGGCTGCAACCTTGTTTACATATTCCAATTGCAATGAATCATGAACAAGGACGAAATAGGCTGTCTGGTTCACCAACGAGTATTATCCCATGTCATGTTCTCCGACGTAATTGTTGATTTTCTTTCCACTTTTAAGAGCAGCGTGATCCTCAATTTGCCTTCACTTTTGCAAGTTGGTGATAGTTTTACAAATCAGCATCAAATATTCATGTACTTGGGCATTTGGTGATCAGTTTTATGAATAAGCACATCCAATAATAATCCTTTTACAAATACAAATCAGTTGGAGTTAAATAGTTAGGGTTAACAGGATAGAAATAAATAATACCCAGTTGGTAAATTAGAATAAAGAAAAATGATAAAGCAGAATGAGTGACAAAAATGACTTTAAATATTTAGGCAACATTATTTGATGCACATGTAATTTATGCATCATAAATGTTATGCAAGATCACACTGGATCATTTTTTTATTAAAATTTTAATATTACTACTATGAATTTTGCTTACTGTTAATCATATATATGACAACAATCATAACTATCATTAATTTTGTGGCCACTTTTTAAAAACCTCCTCAAAATCGAGTTGTGCTTCTTTATCATTTGTGATACCTAAAATATATTAAGCAAGACGTTGCATCATGCACGATTTATATTACATTACAAATAAACTTTAATTTTAATTTTATAAATAACTCGTTGAATAATGAGATAGATTATAATAACTTGATATCTCAAAGATTGGTTTTGATTGGCTCTTACTCTCTCACTTTAAAGATAGATTCAAATTGATTGAGAAACTAGACTATAATTTAATTTAATTTTAATTTTAATTTTTGTTATATTTTGACTGTCAAAACTCATACTTTTAATGAGAGATTGACATTTAATTCCTGTTTTATTTATAGGAGTGGATATGATGTATCATATATGACATGAACAATAATGTCACCTATTATAACATGAAACATACAAAATATGGCCACTGATATAGAGTCATACATAACATAAATGAAAATGCATATTTTGTAAGAGTCAATACCATAAAAGTAAATAGTACTTTATTGTTATGTGTATACCCTTTGTGGGACTGCTAGTGAATAGTTGAATCTTGGGGTGTAATCATGTCAAACCAGCTAACAAGTAAATTTGTTCTAAATGAACCAAGTTTTAGCAAATTTATGTCTAAAAACACAAACTCAACATGATGTTCAATAGGGCTGCTAATTGAATGAGCTAACTTGTGAGCATTTAGCTCGAAACTCTATATTTAAATATTCGAACTCGAACTCGAATCCTACGAGTCAAGTTTGAGCAAGACAGTGTTTGATTCGACTCGATTCAGTTATAACTCGAACTCTAGTCGAAATCAAATAATATCTCGACTCGAACTTGACTCAAAATTGGCTCATAGCACGACTCGAACTCAACTAGGTAATATAATATAATAATATACATAACATTATTTGCCTACTCACAATACATTTAAATCATAAATGAATATTATTATTGACTACATACTAAAGGAAGGTGGTGGTGAAGGTGTTTTGAATTTTATTTTTTGTTCTTTTTTGTTAAATTTGGGTCGTCCTTGTAATTAAATGATCGAAATTAAAGTTTGAGAAAGAAACATTATCGGCCTCCCACTAAGATAATATATATATATATATATATATATATTAATAAGTTTAATTATAGCTAGTTATATTTATTTATATGCAATAAAATAATAAAATAACATCAATACAGGGATAGCTCAGTTGGGAGAGCGTCATCTTAAGAATATGTAGGTCACATGTTCAATCCATGCTCAAAGCAAGCTCCTAAACAAGTAGGGTTTCGAACCTGTTTCGAATTCTTTCAAAATTAAACAGTTTAAGTATATTCGAACTCGAACAACATAAAAAATAGGCAAGTCAATTTTGAGAGTTTGGCTCACTCACTCATTTAGCAGCCCTAATACTCAACATAGCTCGGCTTGTTTGCATCCTTAAGAGTTCACCCCAACCCTTTCTCAGAGGACACAACCATTAGTGATATACCCTTTAATGCAACGGCCAATGAATATAAGAGTACCCTTCCACGTGAGCATTGCAATTTCCAACCATTCATTAGCCACAATTTTTGATCCATGATACATTCATAGTCACTTCTATAAATACCCCTCATTGGCTCTCCTTCTCCACTCCCACCAAGAACAGGTGCTTTGCATGTGACACTAATCTTTTCTATAATCCAACAAGTATTATATCATTCTTAGTCTTGACCATTGAATCGAGATGGTGGCAGTGGAAGGAGAAAAGAGGTTTGCGCTGCTGCTCGCGGCCGACGATTCTGACTACGTGAAGAAGGCGTACGGTGGCTACTTCAATGTGTTCGTGAACGCATTTGGAGAAGAAGGGGAGAAGTGGGATTTGTACAGGGTGGTGAATGGAGAGTTCCCCTACACAGAAGACCTAGACAAGTACCATGGTTTCGTGATAAGTGGTAGCCCTAATGATGCTTATGCAAATGATCTTTGGATCTTGAGGCTATGCTTCCTTCTCCAGATTCTCTATGTCATGCAGAAGAAGGTTCTTGGGATTTGCTTTGGCCATCAAGTAAGTATATATTTAAAATGTTGTTAACTTGGTAGCAGCCAATTTTTTTCATATGCTAGCTTGACTATTGTTGGAGTGCATATTTCATGCGTTCGTTTCAGGTTTTGTGCCGTGCACTGGGTGGAAAGGTAGGAAAAGCTTGCGGGGGTTGGGATTTGGGATTAAGGAAGGTAAAGATGTCTGAGAATTCGGTTCCCAGCAGCCTTTTTGATGAGAATATGGAGAAAATTCCGACTTGTCTTGCTATCATGAAATGCCACCAAGACGAAGTATATATCCTTCTCCCTCCCCTTCTAGTATGTTCAGTATTTTACAACAATAAGATGAATAAAATCTAGTATCTTCAAAAAGTGCTCGTACAGCTTAATAAGTGGTACTGATCTATTCTATGCCACTCTTTTCCCATACATACATTTTATCATTTTTTAATGGTAATCACAAAATCTAGGGTAGATGGATTGTTCTAAATTAATAAATAAAAGAGATAAAATTACTTTTCCAAATTATGTCTAGCCCCCAACTCCTTGATCCCTTTAGAAGTGTTAAGAAAAATTTTGAACGGCTAGAGGGTTGGCATTAATTTAGAAAGGCATCTGGCCATTTAAAATTTTATCATTTGTAATTATATTGATCCTAATTTAAAGAGGATTTGTAATAGGTGACTGAAGAAGAAGAATTACGAGTATATTCTAATTCTCGAGTTTGTTGGGGAACCATGTGCTCTTAATTAAAAAAGTAAAAAAAGAACATGTTTAGTCCTACATAAGCATGATTGTGTAACTAATACTTGCACATGAACCAAATTCAAATTTTGTCCGGTGGGTTTTCTTTTGCGGTTTCTGATTTTCATAGGGATTGAAAGCATAATTATCATGGTTTAGTGAATTTTATCATCTCCACAGTAGTTCTGAAAAAGTTGATAAATGTTTTTTTTGTTCAAGAAAATTGGGTATTACTACTTCCAAGCTTCACTGCTAGTTCTTTAGCCTTGTACCGTATTATGAGACAGGTAATTGAGGTTCCACTTGGAGCACAAGTCCTAGCCAACTCAGACAAAACTGGTGTGGAAATGTTCCAACTAGGAGACAACATAATGGGCATTCAAGGCCATCCAGAATACACAAAGGATATTGTGTGCAACATTATTGATAGGCTTCTTAAAAGCAGCTTTGTAAAGGTAAGGTTTCAAAATTTAGGATTAAGCAATATTTGAGCTAACCTTAACCAACAAATATTAAAAATATATTTATTTTAGTCTTTTTTTCTTTGTTTTCCTGGATACTTGAAACAGAGTGAGTTAGCAGAAGAAGCGAAAGCAAGCATGGAAGAAGCTGAACCTGATAGAGAAATTTGGGAGAAATTGTGCAAAAAATTTCTTAAAGCAAACCAGTTTTAGCTTCTGAAACGCTTCTAGGAGGAAAACTAGTTCACTCCCTTGAAGATCTTGCAGCTTTAACGTTTGCCCTTCAAATGTCACGGATTACTTTCCTCAAACCGATATATTTTATTTTACAATAACCGGGAATCATAAATGTTTAGGGTATTTATGTAGTGGTTGTGCACTCCAAAGAATTGTACTAGCGTATATTGTAACATCGAATTTTAGTTATTATGGACAGACATGATAAAAGATGCTTTCATTGGACCCTGGACTACAAAATCGGGTTGGCACAGGTATGATTGTAACCTTAGGACCAGAGTTGTGCCTTCAAATATAGAATGACAATCCACTCACCGGATCTTACCAGAATAAGTATATGTTGTGAAACTAATTTTTACATATTCTTATGTAATAATTTTCTTTGTTAAAACTTAGTAGAACTCAAGTTACTAACCACTCAATTAGTTTCCATTTCATAATTATTAAAATGACTCATCAATCAGTAGCCCAAGAGCTTAAGAATTTAAGAATATATAGTTCAGTTGGCTCAAGACCTAGCTAAGCATTAATTTCAAAATTCACTAGCAGAGGAAATCTGAGAAATTTTCATGACCTATCAATACAAGGTTATATATATATATATATATATATATATATATAAGAACTGATTGGATGTGCCCGGGGTAGAAAATTTTTTCTGCCCCAAAGCTTGATCTAGACCGTCTAATTACAAGGATGACCCAAATATATTTAAAAAAAAAACACTCATCCTTCTCTAAAGGTGTCAGTGATAGCCAAATCTAGCAATAGAAGGCCATATGTGGCTGCCCACTGGCCAAATCCGACCATGGGGTGATCAGAAATGGTCGATCAAGGCCAGATTTGGCCGCGCGGCCTTATGGGCGGCGCGCCCAAATTTGGTGGTCACAGGCCAAGTCCCCCGACCAGATGTGGCCTACGGATGGCCAAGAATGGCTAGCGGCGGTTAGACTTGGCCGGCAAGGCATGATTTGGGCCTGCCTTGAAAAAAAAAAAATCTGCCATTGTCGAAGCTAGCTAACGCCGGCTAGGTCCGACACTCTAGTCCCTTAACGACGCTATTGAGTGGGATCTGGTTGCCGGGGGAAGGCCAGATCCAATCGGTGGCAGCCAAATCTGGCTACGCAACAAAAGAAAATATGGCTACATTTGTGGCCACTCGGCCAGACTAGCAACAATCGAATTTAGCCGGTAGGAGGCCAGTCAAGGCTGGATGTTGCCGGCACGGTGGTGCGGCATCCGTCAGTGCCTGGTAGAGTTTATTATTTTTTTTTTACAGAAAAAAGACCTGGATCATCCTTGTAATCGATGGCCTAGATCAAACTTTGGGGCTAAAGAAATTTTCTGCCCTGGGCTAAGGATATATATATATATATATATATATATATAAACTTTTCATGGCTATATAGAACTTTTTTCTCCAAATAAAATAATTTATAAAATAATATCAATACAAGGGTTTATTTATCAGTTCGAAATATGTACAATGAATAAGATCGAGAAGTTTATACATCACTACTCTCTTATGGGTTGATGCTGACAAATACGAGCATGCCAAAAATTTTAATAAATCAAAAACTTCTAATACAATGGTGTCGTGTGTACTCCTCGAACTATTTTATAATATTGTTATTTATTTTTTATTCATTAAATTAAATTAAATGATAATTTTACCCTTTATTATTATAATTAGAAATAGAAAAACCAAAGTATCTAAAACCAAGTCATATTTTAGGTTTAACAATTCTTAAGTGAGTAGATTTTTTAAACTAACAAATTGAAAAATATTGGCTAATTAATAAATAATAATATAATAAAATTTTTCAAAAATGAACATGATGGATAAGAATATAATAAATTGATATATACAATAATTCAAATCAAGTAATACAAATAAATAGTATCGAAAAAGTTTATAATTGAAATGTATTATATTCTAAGTTAAATTAAATTTATTTTAAAATCTAAATAAATTGATTATAGTCAAATATAAGAATAATAAATAGCTATGTATAAATTATATAATATAACGCATCGCAAGGGCACCCAACTAGTTTTTATTGAGTTTAGAGAATTTTATAGGCAAAGCTATATAGACCATTATATTACATTGACAATCAACGATTTAGATTAAATAAAATTATAAAATCAAAAAATAATAAGTCATATATGAATTTTCCTAATAAGAAACCAGTGAAATTATAAAATAATAATATGAGAAGTGGAAATTTAAGCAAATCAATAAAAGGCATCTGAAAATAAATAGGATGTCACAAACAGATGTGAGTTTTTTTTATATAGTATAAGAAAATAATAACATAGATTATACAAAAAATATTTTCTAATTTTAAATTTTATTTCATGATAACAATTAAGGATTCTTTTTTATTGTTTACTTAATTTGTGATTTCTTGATTTCAGATTTATAATTACTCTTCTTAAGTATCTCTAATATTTTACATGTTTATTTCTTTATTCTTTTAATTCTACTAGAAGTCTTTAATAATGATTTTAAAATATTTTACAATCATTAAATAAATTATAGTGATGCCTTTTTGTCTATCTATGCGAAACTAACTCAAATAACACATACTTAAGGTTATCAACTAAATACATAAGAAGTGATTTAGGAGCTAATCTCGCAAGAAAGTTAACGAACATATTTTTATCTCAAGAGTCTCATAAGATTGTAAAATTATGATTTTTACATACGATCCAACAT
This sequence comes from Piper longum, assembly GCA_032619315.1. Taxonomy (NCBI): domain Eukaryota; kingdom Viridiplantae; phylum Streptophyta; class Magnoliopsida; order Piperales; family Piperaceae; genus Piper; species Piper longum. Next base: position 23,522 of record JAVDBV010087001.1, on the reverse strand, counting down.
GGCTAGGAGAAAATAAAATTTCTACCTTTTATCTTTTAAAAGTTTGAAGGATTAGACGATTTAACAAGAGAGAATACAACACCAACGAAGAATCACTATGAAACCTTTTGACTAAAAATAAAAAAATCCATGTAAAAGAGGACATGCAACAGACTATAAAGAACAACATAACAAATAGCTTGGGAAGCAGCTTCCAACTAAGCTTCTTGGCTAAAACTTGGTCGACAAAATTTATAGTATATAAAATAGCACAATGTTGGATGATTTATAGAGGACAAAAGGCAATCAGTAGTTTTTATGTCATGGGCAAGTAAGGGCAACATGTTAATAACAATTATTATATTTTAAGACATATTCTTTCTAACATTTTATATTTTGGGATGCATCCCAAGTATTGCACATGGCCTTTACTAGTTTTATTTGATATAAGTACACGGGATCGGATCTCGCGAGCCCTAACCACACCCAACTCGGCTCCTATAGAACCAAGCACAAAAAGAACATTTTTTATGTACTCGTAGATACGTTATTAGACTTTACTCAGATTTCTGATCAATCACTCGTCAAATAACATTATTATTTTTTTAGTTTTCGTTAAATTTGGTGGGACTCAGAAAGCTTACTAGGGGTGCTAAATGAGCGAACGAGCCGAACTCGACTTATTGACTTGTGTTCGAGCTTGACTCCAATAGTTCAAAATTCGTTCGAACTCGACTCGGAATCAAACGGTGTTTTGAACATTTATGCTTGAATCCAATTTATTGGTGAGCTCAAAACCGACTCAATTAAAAGTCAACTTAATTAAAAACATACATTTGGCATGATTTGAACTTATAACTTTGATCAATAGTCAAGGATTTGAATACCTATTATATTAACTATCTCACTTATTTGCCACTCAATTATAAATAAATAAAGAAAATTAGTTACAATTAAACTTATTAGTATATATATATATATATAATATAAAAATTATATTATTATATTATTTTATCGAGTCGAATTCAAGCCGAGATACTAGTCGAGTTTAAGTCAAGTTTGAGTTATAACCAAGTCGAGTCTAATCGAATATAACCTTATTTAACCTCAGATTATAAAATTTATGTTCAAATTTAAATATTCAAATATCAAATTTTAAATTAGATCGGACCGAACCAAACACCAGATACTTGTACCCTCAATGACCTCGTCGCCCTCTGGTTAACAAGTCGGCGTTGGCGAAGGAAGCCGCCGACTCCACGAATCGGGTGAAGATAGGGTTCGCCCCTTCCCAAAAATCCTCTTCTCCCCGGCGATGAAGCTCACGGTGAAAACCCTCAAGGGCAGCCACTTTGAGATCCGAGTCAGTCCCAATGACTCTGTATGCGCAAATCCTTCCCACCCGAATCACTTTATTTTTATTTATTTTTGAATTTTTTTTTTAAATTTTTGGTTTTATTTTTTATGTGGGAAGCGGGTAATGTCTTTTCGTTGGATGAGCAGATTATGGCTGTGAAGAAGAACATAGAGGATGTCCAAGGGAAGGTCATGTACCCATGTGGGCAGCAGCTGCTGATCCACAATGGGAAGGTCTTGAAGGACGACACTACTTTGGCTGATAATAATGTCAGTGAAGATGGTTTTATTGTTGTCATGCTTAGCAAGGTAGGTTTTTTATGTGCCACCCATATGCTTAGTCTTGGAATTTAGGCTTGTCTGCTTTATTTGACAATTTGACACCTAGTCAATCCAAGTGTATGATAATGTTGTTGCCATGACACAAATTTGTGTGGCATCTAAGCTTAGTCTGAGTTTCTTAATGTTTTGAAAATGTGAGGCTTATGCAAACCTATGTGTATGGTGATATGTTGTTTCAATTTCATGAATTTTTTTGTCTTTTACTAGTAGAAAATTTGCATATTACCTATTAGTTATGGATCAAAAATGGCATTGTGGAATGTATTTACTTACTCAACTGGAAACCAGTGCTCTCTATAGCGGGGGAGGACATTTTTTATTGTATAATAAATGACTATGTTTCGGCATTTACTCCTGCAAAAGATTCTGATTACCTGATTGTCTGCATTCATAGGCCAGTGATACTGCCAAGCCATATTGGACACTGAATTTTGTTAGGCATGGCCAAGTGTATAATGATATTGGTTAATTTGCATGAATTATGCTATCTTTTCTGTTTTTATCTTATAACATGCTGGAGAACATTTTGTTTTACACATTAGTTTGAGATAGAACATGACATCATGGAATTTGTTTGCTTACATGAATGTCAAAAAGCCATTCCATCTTTTAGTTGGAGATCGTGATCATGCTATAATCTTGTGCACAGAAAAAGGACATTGAATATTATAGATTTAGATTCTTTGAATATACTATATTTGGCATTTATTCGTTAAGATTAGTATAGTATTAACTCTATGAATAGATTATATTTGGACAGTTACCATGTGTTCGTTTTTTTTTTCATCTTTGAGATATCCTCAAGGAAGTGAATGCAATGTTTATATTGTAGAACTTTCATAACTTCTTGTATTTATGTATTTGCATACAGAGCAAACCATCAACTGCCTCTGGAAGTGCATCTCAAGCAAGCTTTCACCCACCTTTTTTACCCAATGTGATTCTTGCGCGGGGACCCTTTTTTTTCCAAGGCATTCAATAATTCATGTTGATTTACGCCTTTATTTTTCTTTTCTTAAGCTAGCTGCAACTGCTACTCCGGCAACTTCCCTTGCAAGTGCTTCTGAAGCAAATGCTGTGAAAACACCGTGAGTTGAGAAAATTGTCTTGAACTTCCATGAAACAAATTTATGACATATTTATCTTGTTCGTGTTATTGAAGCAAACTATATTCAGTTAACACTAGCTTTGCAACAGATGATAAATATATCATTGTGCTCATTCACCAATTTCCATGATGTCTATCAAACAGTTTTAACATGTATATGTGACGAGGATGTCAACTGTTCATCGTTCCTTTTTTTTTAGGGTTTTGTCACTAAAAGCTTCTTTTGAAAAAAAATAATAATCTTTTACAAGTTACCTATCATTGATTATAACGTACAAGCAATCAGTTAGTGACACAAAATTATGTTGTAAACCATCCTAAAATTTTCGATGTATGCTTTTATGATGGTGGTCATAAGCTGTTGTTGGTATGATTATTTGCAGGTCACCTATTGGAACGACTGCTACAAATGATAGAACAACCGTGGCTGAGTATGTGGTTTAGTGTTTTAATTTCCTACATCTTTTGGTATTTGTAAATTTTCATTTTTTTTTTATAATTGTGAATATTGTTTTGTGTCTCATCTTTCTTCTTTCTGTCACCGCTTTGCATTGTTAAATCCATTCAGTATTTCGTTGTAGTTGTTTATGAAATGGATAGGATATTAATCAGTTTCAAACGTCACATCTACTTAAAAATTTCCATCATGAAGTATATTAGCCTGTGTTATTTACTTTGAACATGATTGCATAATTTTTTTGTGTTAATTCAATTGTAGTAATGCTTCTGATACTTATGGTCAAGCTGCATCCAATCTGGTGGCTGGTGACAATTTAGAAAACATAATTCAAGAGATATTGGATATGGGAGGTGGAACCTGGGATCGTGACACAGTCTTGCGTGCCCTTCGAGCTGCCTACAACAATCCAGAGCGAGCCGTGGAGTATCTATATTCTGTATGTCAAACAATTCAAAAAAATTCATCACTACCTAGGCATAATGACTTGTGTCTCTAGGTCAGTCTTTTCTTGTCTGATCTCACTTGTTAGGTGTGTTTGGTCTCAGGGAATTCCAGCATCTGCCGAAATTGCTGTGCCTGTTGCAAGCGACCAAACTTCCCGTCAAGATGCTAACCCTGCATCAGAATCAAATGCCACACGAACAGCTTCTCTCACTGGATTGCCAAATTCCTCTCCTTTAAATTTATTTCGTCAGGTTTGTGAATTCTTTTTATCTCTGCTTATTTTATTATTAATAGTTTAATTTGGTATGTAAAAGTTGGGAATTACTCTGTTTTAGGGTGGTCTAAGTTCTGATGGTGCTGCTTCTGGTGGCTCCCTTGATTTTCTTCGAGATAATCCACAGGTATGCTGTCTATTTGGAGTGATGCTTTTTGTTCATTAGTTTGACTGTCTTTCCTGAGTTGCTTTAATGTAATACTGATGCTTCTATTTATAATACTTAGAATAATGGCGTATGCTTTGGTGATTTATTTTCAGCTATTGGAAATAAGCTCTTTGCTTAGGTCATCTATGTACTTCAATGAAGTTCATGTTCCTTTTAATCTTTATCACGTTAGTTGTTACATTAGACTTTTAGATATTTTGTAACATGATGTGGGGCAGTGTGAATTCTTGTATGTGTTCTCTCCGTCTTTCTATTCATAGGAGAATAGCACACATTATGTTGGCTTCCTCTGGAATTTAAGTTGGACCATTGCACATGGCTTGTCAAAATAGTATTTTATGCCAATGGTTACATACAAGATGTTATTGGTGTAGCATGTCATTTTATGCAAATATTGTGCTGTGTTCATATGCTACATATTTTAGCTGTTAGGTCTCACAATTTTTTCTGGTGTCCTTTAGTTCCAAGCTTTGCGGTCTATGGTTCAAGCAAATCCACAGATTCTTCAGGTAATGATACCTGGGACATTGTTTGTTCTGCCATCAATTTCATTGCAGTTGGGTTTTTATTTGTTTACTACTATGTTTACCATGTAAATATGGGAAGTTGAGTTTTTAATGTTTGGGGACTTATATTGCAGCCTATGCTTCAAGAGTTAAGCAAGCAGAACCCTCAACTTCTGAGATTGATTCAGGAGCATCATACTGAATTTCTTCAGTTAATTAATGAACCAGTTGAAGGGGTAGAAGGGTGAGTGAGTAGTTTGTGTTGATTCCATGGTTTGTTGGCTTCTTGTAAATGTTTTTTATTCTAGCCAATATACTGAAAATGTGACGATATATGCATATATTTACATGTTTAGAATGTGTTTAATCCCTGCAACTTGAAGGCTCTAAATTCTTAAAAAATTTTGAACTAAATCACACGTATAGGGATCTCTTTGAACCTGCTGATCAGGATATGCCTCATGCCATCAGTGTGACACCTGCCGAGCAGGAGGCTATTGAGAGAGTGAGTGGGTTCTGAAATTCTTTTTACATGATGTGTGAAATGGTTCTAGAGATATTTAAATGTCTTAAGAATATAATGTTGAGTGATATTACTGTTTTTTCCAGCTCGAGGCCATGGGATTTGATAGGCCTTCAGTGATAGAAGCATTTCTAGCGTGCGACATGAATGAAGAATTAGCTGCTAATTATTTACTGGAGAATGCTGGTGATTTTGAAGACTAAAACAGGTAGGGTTTTAGTATAGATATACATTTTCAGACTTGTAATTTTTATGATTGTGTCCTCATATCATTCATAGGAACCAATTGGAAGGGTTGTCCATATCACAAGTTGTACCAGAATATTTTTCCCTTGGCTCAACTAACTATTTCTATGTGAAAACAAAATTATTTGGATTCATGGGTCCTAAAGCCAGTTTAATCATTTTCAATATTTTGTCCAACATACTGAAAATTGTGTGGTTTCTTATTGGCGTCATATTAAACAAAAGGAAAATTATTTCTTAAATGGTATTTTGGGTCAAGGCAAAAGCTGGATAATTTACTAATCTGTGCCACTTCTTTTAGTGTGAAAATGCTATTTATCTATTATCCTAGTAATTATTTGGCTATAGTCGGATCATTTGTTTCAACTAATTTTACTCCGTGCAGCTAAGACTTGCGACCTTAACGCTCCTTTTTAGAGCCGCAAGAATCAAGTTCTTGCTGATTTTATATTCAAATTCGAACTATTATTGTGATTTTAGCCTAATTTGTATTTGGTTTTTTCAGTGTGTTTAAACAAGGTTTTGTTTTTGTTTTTTTTTCTGCTTTTGTTTTTTATTTCTTGGAGAAGGTATTATACATGTGCTATTTTACAAGGTTTCCAAATTACGAACATGAGAGGAGATACGATTGATGAAGAATAATTCTTTATAGTCACTAGAGAAGATTTCTACTAAAAATTTTGGCACATATTCCCGTTCACACTATTTCCCAACTCCTTGGTGAGTCAAATCTTTTCATATCTAGTGTTATTTTGTCTTATAACAGCTTGACCATTCGACCTGTCGTCTTCTCCTGAAGGCAGTCTTTGTAGGGTATTTGTCGCTGTTTATTGACCCGAACTTGGGTGATCTATCTATCATTAGAATGAAGCTTTGATGACATGTTCAAAGTGACTGATGTTAAAGAATCAATAAATTAGTTGAGGTTAGGAGTGTCATGCCACTCAAACCCATCTTCATACACCCGAACTTGCCTGATCTGGCCATAATTAAAATGAAATTTAGGTGATACTAAGTGGATGTCTGAACTGACTGATGCTTAGAGTCAGGAAATGAGTTGTAATTGAGGTGAAATGCCACTTGAACCCATAGTTAGTTCACTGCTTTTAAACCCGAATCTAAGTCATCTATCCATGTCTAAAATGAAACTTGGATGAAACTAAGTGGTCCTTAGGGCCGATTGATGTTGAAGAATCAGTGGATGGGGGGAGTTTGGGGATAACATGTCACTCAAACCCCGTGCTAGGTCGTTCTCCCTAAAAGGCGTTGAGGTGTCTGGGTACATAAGAGTAAAGTATTGTTTCAATGTGGGCTGCGAGAGTTGTACCAAATTGAGACAAAACTCTGACTACTATATATATGACCCTTGAAGAAAACGGGATAAAAAGGTGAGCCAGTGAGACGACGATGGGGATAAACTTCATCATCACAAGGGAAACAACTTGAATTCAAACCGGACAACTTCTTCCTGTAATTTTGATTTTTTATTTGCCATAAAACTACATTTTCCATAGAAGTTGGGAAAAATAATTGTTGTGACCCACCTGATTGTTTTTGTTTTTGGATCCTTAGTCTGTCTTCTGCAAAAGATGGATTCTCACGACACATGCACCTGTCATCTTGCTCATCTTACAGAAGATTAAACTAATGAAATATCATGAGTCCACTAAAGAAAACAAAATGGCTCCATCAAGAAAATGGGTTTTGGCTCATCACCGGTGATGTGATGATTACAGCTTCTAGCGAACTTTGGGGGAAAAAAAAATATTAGCATGTCTTTTATTGCTGTCAATCTAATGCATGCTTTCTTTTGATTGGACACGTACGTAACGAAACTCACTACTACTGTCCATGAAGTCTTGCCGTCCATAAATTTCTAGCTCCTGACGTCCACATTTTTTTACTGAAAATAATCATATGATAATTATTATGACAACTATTAAAAAATCATTAATCTTTTCTTTTAAGGTTTATATTTGGGATTAACAATAAAATAAACATAGATATAAGGTTAAACAAAAAAGATTTTTTGTTTGAAATAAAAAATGTTTATTAGCTCTATTCTACACCAGTCAAAATTAACAAATATCGCATCCTGCCAAGTATATGTATCTAAGCCTCCATTGAGTTGCCCATATACACGCCACAGCCTCGTCAACTCACCGAGTCTCTCCGCCCACTGAGTTGGCCTATTAGGGTAACCCATGCAGCTCCTCTTCTGTAAAGATCAATGGCATGAACGAGTTGAGGTCTTCAGAGATAACGTCAACCCTTTCCAAGTAGCTGCCCAATTCGTGGCACTCGAAGTACGTTTGAATGTCGTCCGGGAAGCTGCACCGGGGCTGGTTGTCGGATACAGGAGACGACTCATTCGACTCGTTCGGCGGTGTTGAAGGGGATCCAGATCCCTCTGATGATGTTTGCTCCAGCATTTCCTTATATTTGGAAGACTTGAGGAGGCCGAGGGGAGAGGAAGCGGCCCTGGGCGAGCCGACCTGAGCTTCACTCGCCCCAATCAACTCAGTGCCCTGGAAGTGACCCGGACCCAGCCCGGAATTGTGGTTCGGGTCTGGGCTGGATTCGGGAGCCGGACATGGATTGTTGGGGTTGGGTCGAAGCCATTTGATGTAACGGCTGAGGTCGAAGTTGGTAACGGCGTTAAGTCCTCGGTGCTCAATGGCGGCCACGTCATAGGCCGTTGCTGCTTCTTCCTCCGTTGCTGTATATAAAAAAACACACATCACAAACCAACCATGGGAACTTAAAAAAAAATATATTAAAAAAAAACTATGAGAAGCCTTCTAAAAAAAAAAAAGGTTTTACATCGACGTCCAATTATGTAGTCTTTGCCAGGGGAGGTTTTAATGCTATCAATCATCATCAGAATAATCATAACTTAATAATATGAGCATAACCAAATTGCGGAATATATAGACAGTTGTGTCAGAAAAAAAATGTAACTTACATAAAATAAAACATTCATTAGTTTGTGTCTATCTTAAGAGGTGAGTAACGTTATAAAGCTATATCATTTTATATAAATTAATAAAATTATAATGTAGTGTATACAACAGTTGGTATAAAAAATAATAATTTCATATTATAAAATTTTGCACCATATGTAATAAGTCAAGAAAATGTTTCCTATTTTATTTTTTCTGATTTTTTCATTTTGTTTTCTTATTAGAAACTTTTTACTTTTTATATTTTGTAGTATCGACCTATTTTCTTCTCTCATTATTTCCTTTTTTCAATTATACATGTGACATGTTCTACACATGGCATCTTATCTTTTATTAGGGTTACGTGGTAGATGATAATTGATAATGTTTCTAATATACTCTTATTAACAAAAGATCAAAAATCACTCTCTAATAACGAAAATAGGAAAAAATAAATTAAATGATTAAAATCTACCTCCTCATTGAGTAAGAGTCTGTCTTTACAATTGGATTACATCTCTAACATATTATATTATAGCCTATCTCATTATTGAATAAAAATTTATTTATAAAATTAAAGTCTATCGCATGGCTCGGCTGGCCTATTAAACTATGGCTTTTCTGAAAATTTGCTTAAACTAATCCCCCGCATGGCGCCCCATCCTTTTACTAATACCCACTTTTTCATAGTCCTGCTAAGCTCAGAAATTTAAGGCTTGAAAACAAGCAAACGGTTGAAGGTTGGGTAAAAAAAGCTGCAGTGATGAGAAGGCGTTGGGGGAGTTGGCCTGCCATCGACCAATAACTAATACCACATTCATGACTGACATGCTCAAATTGACAATCTCCAACGCTGCACAAACGCAAGTTTTGGTAAAGAACCAACGACCCACACCAAAACTGGTGAAAACACATTAATCAAGAAAACCGATTTCAATAGTCATGCACTCCAAGATGTGTGTCACAACACAAGATGGACGTTTTCCACCTAAACCTTTTGTAGGTGCACAAGGCGTCGAACGTAGCGGGAAACCTGACCATACAATGCTGTGCCCACGCCCCCCCACGAGACAATGCTAATCTATGACATTGGTTTTCAACAAGGTCTGATCAGATGACAAAGTATATAGCTTGCTGCTTTGAATGATTTGTTTAGCGTGATATCACCAGAATTTGATTCTTGTGTTTTAGTTTAGTGAATGTTGATATGTTTTTGCCAATAAATTCAGGTCATGCATTGGAGGTGTTGTTTGTGGTTACCATATGTTCCGAGGTAGAGGTATTTGCTGCCAAAAACTCTTCCGATTCTAGCTTCCCATCTACCATTGTGGTGGTGTCTGCATTGACCAATCGCAAATATAAGCGTTATGATGTTTTATTGTTCATGCATTGAAAAATGAGACTATAAACCGGTTCATATTTTTATGCCTTGGATCAAGGGGTTGTTGTTATGCCCATTTTGACTAATTCATAACCGAAAAAAAAAACTTTTTTATGATAAATTATTTTTTAAAAATGGTACAAACCTGGCCACTCCTCTGTATTTTGAGACACCACGAGAAAATCCGCTGCTTTTCCTGAGAATTGTAGGTACATAGGAAAAATATAACTCATTATTTGTTTATTTGCTTCAATAAGGAGAAATTATTAAGCTAATTCTTACCTTCTGAGAGATCCAATATATTCCTCCTTTGTTTGCCCTTCCATTTCTTTCAACTCATCAAGGTACGTTGATAACTGACGTAAATTAAAAAACCCATATCAAAAAAATGAAATCAAAATTTTTTTTATCATATTTAAAATGAACTTTAAGAGAACGCAAAAAAAAAAAAAAGAGGACAAAAGTTTGATAAAGCAGAGCAGGGAAAGGAGTACCGGGAAGTTGAGATTAGTGTCCTGACCCCAGTACTTTAATGCAGCCAAGTCATAGGCATGTGCTGCTGCTTCTTCATCGTCATAAGCTCCTGCAAAAATTGAAATAACAAAGAATGTGATCAAGTCGAGCAGATGAGGAGACAGCCGTCCTCATCACAAGATCACACTAGCAACACATTCAAGCCAATAAAAACCAACGAGTACAAGATACAATACTGCAAGTACTCTTTTGAAAAACCCACAAAATTGCAGATTCTTTGAAGCGCATCCTATATATTATTTAGCATATCAGATACCATTGCCCTTCTCAACATATACAATTCCCTTCCCTTTTCCAAAGCCAAATCTAACACTACGGTCTTGATTGAGAACTCACCAAGATAGACTGCAGTGATCAACGTCGATTGGATCCAATCCATCCAAAGCAAAATTTGAAACAATGGAGAGAAGCAGTTAGCCAAAACCAACATGAAATTAGTGATGAAAAAAAAATGGTAAATGTCAATTGTTGCAAACCTTGTCTTCCCTTTTTCCTCTGTGACTCGTTCCAACAGTTTTTATCCCACAAGTGTGCTTCGTATCTCCCCGTCCACCGGTGCCTGTAAACGAATGTTCAACCATAATATTCATAAACACCCACACAACTTTGAACATAGCCACAAAACCCACCAAAAGATAGCCATGAATTCTACCTAGTGACACCACGGAAAATCGAGCTACGTTGAGGAGGCGCATCTCTGGGCACACTCTTCCTACTCCTCTTGGCTTTGGGCTTGACTTTGCCATCAATACCAGACCCAACATTCCTGTCACTCATCTGAGAAACCTTTGTCATGGCGTAGCGGAGGTGCTGGCTAATACAAAGTGGTACAAAGCAGGGGAGGACTGGGTCGTGTATATATATGAAGCGAAACAATGTGTGTATATGGGGTAGTAGTATGGGTTGTGGCGTTTATAAAAAAAGCGTCTATGAAGAAAACCAAAAAAGTGGCCGGCAGAGTTTAGGCCTTGGAAGGGAGTGAGCGGGTGAGGAATTGGAGAGGGACCCGGCAGATGGTTATTGAGTGTTCCTAGTGTTGTTTTGGCTACTTCTTTTAATCCTCTCTTTTTTGTGTTTTTTTCTTTTTGAGAAAAATATGATTAAGAGGTGATTTATTCGGTATATATTTACAATTCAAAGATTTTTTATAATGACTTAATTATCCCTTAATTTGGATGGAAATTTATTTTAAGTTTTTTTTAAGATAAAATTATGTTTAAAAAATTTAAATTTGGATTTAACTCGCTGACTGTTGGTTGGGGATGACCAAACCTAATTAAAAGGCAGCGAGACAGTTTCTGCTGCCCCAACTTGTAGTGGTGACATCGAACAGCCCTTGGCTAGGGTGACCAGATCTAGCAGCCCTCAAAGCCGAGACCATGCTATTTGTTTTCAACAAAACATGGTTCAAATCATTTGTTTTAGACCAAATTCTATTTTTTTAAACAATTGCCCTCGGCGAACCGAGCATGATTCAAGTCATTTGTCTTAAAACAACCAACCAAACTTTTTTAACCTTTAAAACAGTTCTTTAATCAGACTCAAGGGTAATTAAATTACTATGCAAAAAAAAAAAAACCACCTTAAATTATGAAATATTCTAGCCAACCTTGGACCAAAAATATCGTATCAATTATCAAGTCAACGTATATTATAGTTTATTTCTTTTTATTTTTTCCTAATCCTCTCACTATTGCAGTGCTCTCTGTGTGTTGTAACTTGCGTGAGTTAATAGAATGGATACTTTTGGTCTGCTCTTCTTATTGTGCACTGGCTAAAGAGGATGGGATCCAACTGACCCAAAAAAAGTTCTTTCCAAAATAAGAGATGAATGGAAATTTTGATGTCTTCAAGAATTGGAATGGGTGTTTATAATGCTTTCGTCTAAAATGTTGAAAGTATTAACTGTTAATACCTTTTTGGCTCTCTTACTGTGAAAATGCCACCAACTAAGTCATACCCAATAAGCGGATCAAATTGATGATAATTAGGGGGGAGTATAAGAAGGTTAAAAAAAACATCGATTGAACCGAAATGATTTAAATTTTGTTTTGGCTTCAAATTTTTCAGGTCCAAGGAATAGTTTCTTATAGAAGGGAAAATTTTCGTTTGGAATTAATCCAAACTTAAAACAGACATAACCTAGTGTTTGTTTTAATGTGGGTTATTATCAATTTTTTTAATTTCCTTGTGGTTTGTTTTAAAATGTTTTTTATGTTCTATGTGTTTAGAATATTGTTGAAGTGATTGAGCTTGATAAAACGTGATGTAATTTTAATTGATCGAACAACAATCTATTATAAATTAGGATTTGTAAAATTCAACTTCGCAATTGATTATAGCACTCTGAAATTGATTATTTTAATTCAGTTTGGTTGAGGACAATAATTAGCTTTGGTTTGGTTCAGAGTTTTACAACCACAGTTAAATTTGTTATATTAATAGATTCAATCTGGTTCAAAATCTGCCATGCCCTCACCCTTGTTATTAACGCAACAAAGTTAAAAATTTGTGTTGCACATAAGATTTCGGGTAAAGTTCGAAAATCTGTATTAGCTTTAAGTTGGCTCATAGTTTTAAATATCATGTTGTACCGGTTTATTTGATTCAGCGTACCCTCTTAAAATTTGTTATGATTTTATATATATATTTTTAATCCATGATTTTTATAAAACTCAATTTTTTTGTTAAAAATTACTATATTTTAAATGGTATTTTATTAAGTATGATCAACACAAAAAAAATTTTCAAAAGTCTTATAAGATTTTTGTTTATAATTTTAAAATCCCGTTAACTCGATTTGACTTGGTTGAGCCAAATACACCCTTTTATCATGTAGATATTTAAAAGTTTGGTTGGTTCATGTTCAAGGGAACATTATGAAAACCATGCAAACTTGAAGATTACCATTTGTTGCTTTGTAAAAGGAGTGATGGCCTCATAAACTAATCAGAGCGTTCTAGCACTTGCTTATTAAGATGAATGAGATGATGATCAGAATGAGATTAATAGAAAATTTGGACTAATCAAAGTATTGAGCGACCTCTATTTAAACAGTTCTCTGGGCGGGCAGAATCACAACTTCAATTGTTTATGAACAGGAATCACAAGTGTATTGGCAGTTAGCTGGGTAGAAATACCTAAACTCGTTGTATGGTTGGACAAACCATAATGCGTCTGATTTACCTGACACCATACCAAACGATGATCCTCTGGAACGCATAATAATATCATCCCAATCCTTCACAAAATACGTGTTGATCATATAATAATTATAATTTTAGAGTGCAAACAATAACATTGTTACCTTATACGTCAATTATTATTATTTTACTTGCGTGCATCCAATAGGCAATCAGAAATGGACTAACAAACACAATGTAGATTTTTATTATATTTAATAAATACATTTATTAAATATAATATAGGGAAGTGTTATGGGTCTCAAGTATATTTTAAAAAGACCAATCATTATTAGAGACTTGCAAACCAATCTCATACTTGTACTCACCATTCAGTCTCAATCAAATATATATGCTCGTTAAGATTAGGGGTGTAAACGAGTCGAGTTGAGCCGAGCCGAGCAGTGTAGGGGCGTATTTGAATTTGACTTAATATAAAACGAATCGAGCTGAACTTTAATATAAATGAGCTGAGCTTTGATATAAATGAGACGAGCCAAGCCAAGCTTGTTCAAAATTTATGGTGTTTAAGCTTGGTTTGAGCCGAGTTCAAGCCGATCTCTAGCTGAGTTCGAGCTTAGCAAATATTTATGTGCTCAACTTATATAGGATCAAAAATTTTTTTGAACACCTATATAAGTTCAATGTGGCCTCAATAGTATTTACAAGCCGAACCGAACTGATTATTTTTTTGAGTTTGAATACATCAAGTTTAAGTTTTGAGCTATGCCAAACCAAACACTCATTTACTCAAACTCTATTTATTGTTCAATGAGCTTATCTATTTCGAGTCGAGTTTCGAGCACAAAATTAACGAATACGAGCCGAGTCGAGCTGAACCGAGTCTAAAAAGCTCGCGAACAAACTTGGCTCGTTTACACCCCTATGTGGGATTAAGTCAGGAATAGTATGAATCAATGTCCCGTACTTGTTATACGCTTGTAATATAACTCAGGGAATACTAGAAGCCCATATCCCATATTAATGAAATACTTAATAATCCACCACCGCTTCACTAACCTTGGTGCCCACTCTAAACGGCTTCTGCTTTGGTCCTGTTGTCTTTTCTTGATCCCCGGGTAACCCTCTCTTAGATAGCCCTTTTATAGGCTGTTCCCCTAATAGGTGACCGTGATACTACATGTTATAGGTACTGGGTGCATCTTAAAACGACTAGTCATTATAAAAAACTCAACCAAGCTCATATATTACTCACCACTTAATCTAAATCCCGATTCACACAATAACAGAAAATACTTCAAACTCATGCCCCATACCATGAAATTGTAACATGTAGTCAGTGAAATTGTAACATGTAGTTAGACACATTCAATTAGCAGTATATATTATATCTTCACGTGAGTGTTGTCATTTTATAATTATGATGGTCATCAAATAGTTATTACATGGATTAAGAGCTGATGTAGTTATCATCACATCAAATACTTCCTTGCTCAACAATAGAAGCTCTCATTCTTCAAATGTGATAACTTCAACAAATGGATTTCTCACCCTCCACCATCCACAATGGTCAACTTGCCGATGCCTTGGAAGGCTCCTTCAACTTCCCGTATTTAGGCATCATTTGTCACGGGATGTGGTTACCGGTCGGTCGTTGAACAAAGCATTATTTATGTGTATTTAATTAGTTTCGAACGAAATTTTTGACATCACATGAGAAATTTCCATTTGTTCTCCTTTTCCGATTCAGAAAGCAGATATCTTTTTTTATAAAAAGGATTATTTCCTTGTCTCCCATTTCTTCTTAACTTTTGTCAAATCTATTGGGAAAAAAATATCAATCACTTGCTTTTCTAAATTTGACTTAAGAAATGACACATATTGAACAAGGATGTCAGCTCCTAATGCCTTGGTTGTTTTTCAATCTTAGTTTCGTTATAGACTTTGAAATCTCACTATTATAATTGGTTCATCACTTGTGTTGATCACTTGATCCAACATTTGTTCGGACGATGTTTTGTCCCTGTTTGTTTTTCTTGTTTCGAGATGGAGCTCGGTCAAATTTAATCACACATGTTTTGAGTATTTTGAGCCAGGGATGAGTTTTCATGTTATATATCCCGTTCAGATTATTTGTATCTTATTTAAATTTGAATGTTTCATTCATTTCATTTATCATATCCATATCTAATCATCACACAAAAAAAAGCTTTTCTCCACGCCTTCTCTACATCAAAATTTTAATTGGAAAAAAACTTTAGATTTCTTTTTATAACAGGAGACTTTTTTTAAAAAAGGAGTATGTATTGATTTTCTAACTTTTCGTCGTGTCAAAAAATATTTCCTAATCTTAAAGCGTGGTGAAAATGGGGCCGGGAAAAGACTAGTGAAAAAAAGTTTCTCCATGCTTATTGGCGTGGAGATAAATTTAAAAATTACCATATATTCATATGGAAAAATTTCTAAATATAAAAAAAATTACAGGTTTTCTCAACTGCAAAACTAGCATGAAAAAGGCAAGGAGAAAATGATATTTTTATGAACACTATATTTTTAGTGTGTGGGAAAAATCATTTTTTTGTAATAAATTGGGATTTGCTAAAAATGTATCTAATCCAATCTAATTAAAAAATACCATTTTTAAAAAAAAAATTAAATTCTATTTTTGCTTTGTTTTGTTATTGAATGCAGTCACTTTTGCTTTGTTTTGTGCTAATCCTCTGTTACTCATCTTCTATTTGATTTTGAGTGAAATTACTTGGAGAAAAGAATTGCTCAGTGCTACTTTTCTAATCTATCTTGCCGGTTGCATCACCACCCACCTCAGAATACCATCCTTAGAATTCTTTTCCTCAGCCGTAACAGTGCGCTACTTAGGGGAACATGCAACTTCCCGCTTTTGTATAGCCAACTGAGCTTAGAATAAGAGCAGTAACTTGTGAGAAATTGAAGCCATTTACAGCCTAGGTGACCAACCTTTACTTTTTCAAGTTACAAAATTCATTCATATATAACTTCTCTGCTACAAAGATCGGTTATTTTCTCCTTTTCCTCTACTTGGCTTTACAAATACATCAAGAAATAAATGCGCACAACACAAAACCCTACATTTGATGTGCCAAAGAATAAAATATCCCAATATATTTGCTCCTGAATGTGGAGGATGGTCACCACACATAACGTAGGTAGCTTCCCTTGTTCTGGATATTCTTTACAAAATTCTCGGCCTTGGAACCATCCAATGCACCCGATAGCACCGTTCAAGGAAGACCAATTAGAATGTATAGAACACTAACAGGTGATATGAAGCACATCAATGAAAGCTTCATCATGCAAGAAGGTTTAGATGTAACAAAATGGAGGTTTCACAGACCTGTTCTTGAACGATTGTGCAAAGAACCTTGCGAACATCCTCGGCCATGCCTTCGGCATCACCACATACATATACGTAACCACCTTGGGAGATTATTTTCCGTAGAGGCCTGTTATATATAGATTATCGTTAAATATTTTTGTTAGAGACCATTTTTACAAAACATGGCACTTTTGCATGGCGGAAGAAAAAATTGCAGTGCATCACTACCTTCTGGGCCATCTTTTGTTGAACATATTCTTTGGTAGGGTCTTCTCTTGAGAAAGCAACAATCAGCTCGGAAAGCACTCCAGACTCAACAAATCTATGAAGCTCATCTTCATTAATGAAATCTTGTATGATAAACAAGTAATGGGTCATTTTCTAAATCTAAAGAATTATTATTAAGAAATGCAAACAAAAAAAAAAAAAGCAATAATTCCCTCACCATTTTGCTGTTTATGCATCCAAAGAAAAGGACCGCTGGACCAAGGTTTTTGCCTGCCTTTTTCATGGCCAACCTTTCCTGTAAATTTTTGAATTGAACTTTCCATAAGTAATTGAATTTCATTATACAAGTATGCATCGATTTAAGGTGAGTACAGAGATGGTGTGCTAACATGCAAAAATCCCCTGAATGGTGCCAACACCGTTCCAGGGCCAATCATGATAATTGGCAGAGAATGATCAGTTGGAACCTTGAAATTTGATTGCCTAACAAATATAGGGGCAGAACTACAGTTGGAGCTTTTTTTCAAAGGTGTCGCGTTCTGCACAATTAATCAGATTATTAATTAAACAAATACCTTCATTGCATAAACAAGAATCTCATGCTAAAAATTTATGAACCGCTTCCTGTTTTAACAAATGTTTTATGCAATGTAAAATGTAAGATTACTTTCATCCAAGTAGAACAAATGCCTTTGTGAAACCTTCCAAATGGAGTGGGGTCATTAACTAAGGCACAAGTGACATGAACTCCTAGTAGGCGAAATTCTGAGACATGAACCACACAAATGAGAATTAGAGGGTATATTGATTCCATAGAAAACCGAAAAATAAACACATTAATGAAACTCACGTTGAAGGAGATATTGATTAGAATCTAGGCTGTAATCGAGGTGCTATTGTTGCGAAGAAAACAACAAGAGGGGTTTTGGCTGAAGGAAATAAGGAAATTCATTCATCACTTCGAGTAAGCTTCTCTGACTTGCAACTATCCATTGAGAATATTCATCCTGAACCATCAAAATGTTGATTTAATTAAGACTTCAAGAATGCGATCAAAATCATCGTTATCATCAGTACCGCCATTTTATCTTGGCTAGGCTAAGGTCAAAGTCGATATAGATTTTGTTCGACAAAATTGAATAGTTCCCCATCAAAATTACATAAAGCTCACATTATAACGAAGGGACATATTATGCGATAGATTTTGGTACCTTTCCAGAAGAAGATGCAAGCAGCCTCAGTCTGTCAGCCTCATTGGTATCGGAAGCATAAGATGCTTATGCAGCTAATTCAGCCTGCACAAACAAATTAATCAGAAGACTTGTAAGTAAATTTGATATTATCTAACTAGGTTACTCAGCTCATTTAAGGCCAAAACTATCCTGTTTGTCTGTATGAATGAAAAAATGTATATCTGGTGCCATGACTAATAGTCTTTCCACTTCTTCAACTGTTTCAATGCCATTTTCAGCATATACACCAACATGATCTCCGCTTTCATATCTGGAAAAGTAAGTGCCACCAACAATATCAACTTTGGTGCAATTTTGAACAAATTTCTCCCATGTCTAGATGATAAAAAGAGCCCTAAAAAACAGCTACAACAATGACTCAAACAGTGCTTTTAATAAAAATTGATGCCAAGTGCCTGATTGAATTAGTCGTGTCACGTAGAACTTTCCGAGGCCAGTTCCAGAAATGTCAAATTCCAGATGAGTGCATGATCGGTCTGAGGCCAGAGTGTGCCTCGTCACAGCCACATTTGCTCCATAAACAAAAAAGTACAACAAATGAGCACAAGATGAAATTGCCACAAGTAATTCTAACCCAAACACATAATAATCATATTAACATACGGACATGGGCTTTGTATGTCGTAGGAAGCATGGCCATTTGCAGAGATTGACTTATTTTTCTGAAGAATTGAACCTTCATGATCATAAAATAAAACTCTGTACTCTGGAATAGCAGCTGGGAAAGTAGCAGAAGCAGCAGACATCATTTTCATCCTGGAGCAACTGATCCAACAAAGGCCACACCCGTTCTCGCGTAAGGAAATGACGAGAGGCAGACATCAAACTCAACAAAAATACCATGGAAGGTGATTAGACATGAATAAGAGAAGTTGAGATTATAGTTACCAGGCAGTAAAGTCATCTTCCATGCACTGATCATCATCACCAAGGCCAACAGGAACAAGACTTTTTGCTCCTGTAGAAAAGATCCCCATTCAAACATCAGAAATAAAGCTCAACAATCTTAGAATATGACAATTTAAAAGAAACAAAAAAAAGGGTTGGCCATGGTGCTTGAAAGCTGGAGATTATTAATGATTTAGCATTCCTCCACATCATATTATCCTATTGGCCCAGAAAAGATTATTAACTGAGCAAACACTAAATTTTCAGATCAATCAATAACGATAAAGCATATTGGAATACCATCATCAATACATATTCTAAAAAAGTAAAAAAGAATAGGATTTATAGTCTTCTTGTCATGAAATGGAAAACTAGGCCCACTAATCTCGGATTAAGGTGTTGGAATAGTATTCCTGGGTCGCATATTAATTTTCTTAAGGTTTGTTTATGCACTTGAAGACTCAAAACGGCCATGATAAAATAGGAAGGTTAGCAAACACCATGGACTTTGATCTTTTAAACTTATAAATCAAAATTCTAAGTAATTGGACATGAGTGGATTCGGGAATGGAGGCATTGGTCAGACCCTTTCTTGAGCTTGTTGGACCTATATGGCTTTGAAAATTTCTACTAGAAAACATACCCAACCATTGGCTCTAAAATTTTAAGATGATGTTGTAGGGATAGAACCTAAGGTATGAGTGAAAATACATTGGATTTCACCATCAAACAACTAGGCTTTCAAATTTTATGAATGAGGGAATTAGAGTTTTGCCCTTTATACACTCCCAAAATCTGAATTAATTAAATGCCTAAATGATTTTTAACCATGCCCAAAACTTATGAGCTTTCATTAGTTGGTTCTTAGGTGATCTTTAGAGATGTTTATAAAATCTTTTAGCATGCTCAACAAGGAGCACAATTTTAAAGCATGGCATATGAAAATAATCACCCAGT
>JAVDBV010086998.1:4840-27550 GCA_032619315.1 Piper longum | reverse complement strand
TAGCATTTCCGGGTCGGTTCACGGGTGAGCCGAGTCGGGGTGTTACAAAGTGGTATCAGAGCCACTCTTGGTCGATTAAGATGAAAAATATATTTATAGGTGTTGTGTGTGTAAAGACTGCTTCGAGTCAAGCTGGCAGGTATGTTTCTATTTAATTTCCCTCATGCAGATTTCTCTTCATGATTCATTTGGATAACGATGTGTTCAAGACTTGATCAGAAATAAGTGGAACCGACCTTCGTCGAGATGACAAGATGATTTTTTATGGATTTTTATCATGATATCAGATTATTGGTTAGTTAGAGGCGAGCGAGGTATGTTGTAGTGCTAATGGAGTTATAATGAGTATAGGATCCTAATTTATGTCAGATCTGGATGTCATCAAATGATAGCAGGAATCTGATAGAGATGTTATGTTGGGCGTAGAGATTTACGAGTTCTGTCCATCGCATAAGAGACTGGAGTAGTCGTGTTATCAACATGTTCGATGAGTGGAGATAGAGTTGGGTGTTTACTAGATAGATGTGTGTCTTTTACATGGCACCACTTTAGTCCTACTTCCATTGGACATGGTGTACATTGTAGGGATGAGTTTGAAGTAGGGAGCTTAAAGAAATAGTGCGATAGTAAGGAGCCTGAAGTATGAGGATACTAGCTAGTTAGTTAGCACATGATATAAACCACTGACTATCTTGGACAAATCCTTAGGAATTTTTGCCAATGGAACCAGTGAAGTATATGAGGCAGAGATAAGATTTTGGGTAGATGACTTGTAAGGAACCATTCCTAGAAGACAGTAGTAATAAATGAGGATGAGTAGTGAGATTGAGACCATAATGCGACGAGGAAAAGATCAGGACCACCACTACCTAATAGAAATAAGCTCCCGATTAGCAATTGTCGTCGATGGCCAGTTAGCACCACGAGGAGCAACCATTCCAGATTTTAGGAGAATTATCGTCGATGGCCAGTTAGCACCATGAGGAACAACTATTCCAGATTTCAGGAGACTAGTGTGGGTCCAGCATAGGTCACAATAGTACGTGTTAGCATCATGATCCAAATCCTCTGGATCAGACACACATGGTTGGAGAATATGAGCATACTAGTTAGCAGCCACATCTAGGAAGACGGATGTATGGGAGATGACATGGAAGATGACATGTAAGAGATAGTAGTGGATTTACGATGTATAGGATTAGGATTAGATTTTTAGCATTTAGATAGTATTATTGCCGACAGAGTAGCACAACCGCCGACCGAGTGCACAACCGTCGACCGAGATGCACTACCACCGACCAGGTATGCACTACCGTCGTCCGTTTCTTGCTCATCCGCCGACCGAGTAGATTAGTTAGAGCTTAGTGGGGTCGAAGCTGAGGAACAAGACGTAGCTATAGGTGTATCAGCAGAATAGAGGGGAGTTAGGAAAGCAGAGGTTATTTTGATAAGATGAGATAGGATTCGATTTCACGAGCTCTCTTGCAACTGACACCCTTGGGTCTGGTGTATATTGCAAGATAATGCAATTAGACAATGTTAGCGACAGTCTCATAGGGATGTGCATGGACAGAGTTAGAACATGATAGTACGATGTCCAGATGGGACATCTACAGTGACTTGATTATTAAGATAACCTGATAGGCATTCATGAGTAACGACTAGCATACATAGATTAGGATAGTTAGTAGGTGGTCACATACGTAGTTTTACCTATTTAAAGCAAAATATAAGGAAAATTCACAATCTTACTCAAGCAATTCCTTCCCCCCATATTACTCAAAGTTCATCCCTGTTAGAATTTAGAACGAATTCAAAACACTAGGGTGCTAGGACTCAAGCACTAAGATATATTTTTAATAAAAAAGTCAAGGCTAAAAATAAGGGTAATCAAACAAAGACATATAATAAAAGCGTGAAATAGTGTGCAGAGGATAATGAATATTAGGTAGGCTTGAAGAAAGGTCAGACTAATCAAAAAGAAATGCCTATATCATTTTCCATCTACTTGGCACACTAAATATTTCTCCTCGAAGGTTGCTAGGGCAAATTCTAAAAATCATGACCATCATGTACAATCCTTATTGCAAACCATTCATTTAAATCATCTAAACCAAAGGATTGTGAAAATAATATGCGGTAGATTTTCATCAATAGTTGAATTTGCACGACCCATTCTACAAAATACAAAGAAATATTTAAAAAAAATTTACTAATAAAAAAAAACTTTTAAAAGAAATCACTTGGGTTGCCTCCCAAGAAGCGCTTGGTTTAACCTCTATAGCCATACGCCAGTTTCTTAAGTCTAGGAGAAAATGCCCAGCCACACCAGATGCCATTCATATCTACCATAAGCCAAACAATGGCTGACTTGTGATCTTCTATTATTCTAATTAGCTTTTCTTCCTATGATATAGTTAGCTATGAAGGCATAATAACAGGAAAAGTGTCATTAAGCTCTAAAATAGTATAGCTGAGATGTTTTGGAAGTTGCTTTAGCTCCAAAATAGGTTGTACTTCAACTAATAGTAGCAATCTATGGAATGATAGATATAAGGGTTCCATAACTCTGAATTTCCTAGGCATGATCAGTTGCGAATCTAATACTTTAACCATCTCTTCCACATCAATATCTTCTTCACAAAGAGAATTTAGAACTTTATGTAATGAATTACTAAACTGATTCTCTTTGCCTCCAAGTAAGTTAACCAATATATTGGGTTTATGTTTATTATTTGGCTTTTCATTATTTTCTTTAATTTCAATGGGCTGAATGGTTCCTGGAAAGTAATACCATTCTGGGTTGTTACAGCTTTGCAATACTCTTGACCATCTTTCCTTGGTTGTATAGGTTGGCTGGGGAGTACACCCTTGGGTCGCTCACATAGTTCCCCTCTTTAGTTCCGCCATAACTTGTTACATGAACTGTTGTTGTTGTTGTTGTTTCTGCATGAATTGTTGCATAGTTTGCTGCATAGTTTGTTGCATAGTATTGAACATTTAGATCAAATCTGGTTCTAGAGAATTATTCCATGAAAAGTTGGGGTTATTGCACCAGCCCATATTGTAGGTACTAGAATAGGGATTGTTGTTCCTATTAAAATTGCCTACGTAGTTAACTTGATCTATTATACATTGACATGTAAAATGTCCTTGTCCATACTATTCACACCTTGGCTCCATAGCCTTAACCTGTCTCTGCATATTAAGATTTTGAATATGATTAACTAAATAACTAACCCGAACAGATAAAACAATAAGTACATCTAATTCTAAAAGTTGTTATGGGTCCATGGCTTCTTCTTCTATTACTATTTTTGCTCTTCTTCCAGCGGCATGTAAATTTCTCAAAGTTCCTTCAATCTCTGGATCATAAGAAAACAAGGGTGACTGCACTAATCGACGCATAAACAAATGAAAACAAGGAAGAAGACAATGATATAATATATTTTTATTTTTTTATTTTTTTAATTTCTATTTTTTTTTAAAAAAAACAGACAATAAAATCTAAAAATAAAAGAAAAAGACTAAAAAAACTAATCCTAAATTAACTAAGAAAATTCGATCTCCTCGGCAACAGTGCCAAAAACTTGTTCGAATAATTTAAATGTCATGCAAGTGTACACGGTCGTAACAAGTAATATAATGATGAATTTGAATATCGTCCCATAGAGAGATGAATTTTCTTAAATTAATTACAAAATTAAGAACAAAACAAAAACAATTGACTTAACTAAATCTAAATAAAAATTTTAAATTAACGAAAAAATTAAAATGATAAAACTCATTCTAGAGTCGAATTTCACTCTTCATCACATCTTACTCTTATATTTTATTCCCTCGAAGTATTGATCTAGGATAATTACATTACATGGTGCTCCCACTCTTTCATGCTTTTATTATTTTGCCTTAATTTCTACCTCCTGGTGACAATTGATTAATTAACAAAATAACGCATTAAGATTTGCCTTACAATCGCATACGATATTGTGTATCTCTCGAATCAAATGACTTGTCATATGAGCTGAAATGAATTTAATTAACCATGTTAAGTTCCATTCTTCTCAAAAACAAAAAAAAGATTACTCTATAATAAAAAAAAACAATGTAAAGAAGAAACTACTTTTCATTATAAAATAAAAAAGAATTATAAAAATTAAACTATTTCTATTAATAGACTCTTAAGTCAAGAGATGAGATAAGATGGGATTTGATGATCCAAGCAAGAAATAACCATCCCTTTATATAGATAAAGAGATACAAGAATTCAAAAAAAAAAGTGTTCACAAATCGACGTATTATAATTAATTTTGGTATCCAATCAAGTTTGCACCACCTCGTTATACTCAAATACAGCTATGTCCTTCCCTCTTCATCGAGCTTTGTAACTGTTGGGTAGGGCCAAGTGTCATGACCGTAAGCTTAATTTATTTTATCTTTTTCTATATTAAAACATCAAAATTAAGCATATCTCATAAAATATAAATTAAGTAAGATATAACGAAAAATATCGCCTAATTAATAATATTTATGCTCAGGATTTATAAAGTCATATTAAAAATATGAGTAAATATTATATATTTTAAATACTTAACACTTCCATGCTTAAACTTTTGCGAGTTCCAAATAAAATATCACTAAAAAAAATAAAATTTTACTATACAAAAATACTTAATCCTCATTATATTCTCGTATAATTCTTAATCAATCTCTCAAGAGTTAATAAGATGTTAATCAAATTAAAAATTCCTTTCACTAAGGGTAGCTGCAATTTCACCCTCTTTATCACCCGCTGAATATCTTCCCCGCCTATCACATGACCACCAACCACCCCGAAATAAATAAATACGCGCGCGTAAGTTAAGTGGGCGTAACGAGTACAAAATCCAAATACCAACCACACCAAGATGACAGACAACACGAGGAGGGGCAGTAGAGAGGAAGGGCACTGCGCCAGCCAACCCAAAAGCGTGTGACGAAGGAAGTGTAGGAAATAGAAGTCGTCATCAATTGGATTCAATTTAATTTGATTTGTTTTGGGCATTCAATTGGATTCGTTATTATCATTTCATTGTATTCGTTATTGCCATTTCATTGTATTGTTCATTATTATCATTTCATTGCATTGCTTGGACTTTAAGAGGGTGTGGTGTTGGGTGTTGGGTAGAGAGGCAGAGGGAGAGAGCGTCGAAGAGCAACTAAGCGATGGCTGCGTCGGCGCCCTTGAAGTCGTTCGTCCAAGTTGGTCCCGATTCCCATTTCCCGTTGGAGAACCTTCCCTACGGTGTGTTTATGCCGCTGTGTTCCTCCTCCCCCCAACTCGACTCCCCTCGCATTGGCGTCGCCATTGGCGATTTCGTGTTGGACCTTTCCGCCATCTCTCGCGCCGGCCTCTTCCAAGGCCCCCACCTCCGCTCCCAATCCCACTGCTTTCTCCAGGTCCTCCCTCCTAATCTTTTTTTTTTTTTGCTTTTGCTTTTTCTTTTTACTACTACTTCTACTTCCTTCTCGTTCATTCCTTCATTGCTTGTTACCCTCTGATCTTCCTCCAGCCCTCCCTCAACTTGTTCTTGGAACTGGGGCGACCCGCATGGAATGAAGCCCGCTCCACAATCCAAAACCTCTTGTCAGGTTTGTTTCTTTGCCTTTGCTCCGACATTTTCTTTTCTTTTTTTCTATTTTTCTAATTCCCTTCCCAAATAGATAGACTAGATGATCTTGCCCCGCGCATTTGCTTTCCCATTCTTTCCCTCCTCAACGTAATCAATCTTTCATTGGAAACCATTTAATCTGTTTTCTCTTTGATGCTGCAGATCGATATTAGAATTTTTCTTTTCTTTTCTTTCTATTTCACACCAATTAATTAATTAAACAGACCACCCTTAATCGCAACGACAAATTTTTCACATGCAGCGGAAGAGCCGACTCTACGAGATAACAAAAGTTTGAGAGAGACGTCACTTTTTCCTATGGTGAGCTTATGATGTATATACTCACACATATACATATATGGACCTTCTTAGATAAATAAGACAATTACAATTGATGGTGGACATTTGGCTCGTGTTTTTGTTCTTCTCACCTAAACAGAACAAAGTGCAAATGCTTCTGCCTGTAGCAATTGGTGATTATACAGATTTCTTTTCCTCCATGCACCATGCTAAGAATTGTGGAACAATCTTTCGTGGTCCTCAAAACCCAATTCCACAGAACTGGTTTGTCTTAGTTATGTTGGATTTCTATTTTGTGATTGTTTATATCTACAAATGTTGTAGCAGTTATTCTATAACAAAAATTTATTTCTGGGCTGATATTCATTTCCTCCCAACTGAAATGGCTTTTATCTTGAAAATTTTGACTCTCAAAAGCAATTGATTAGTTTCATGAAAATTCAATTTTGTTCAAGAACGAGAAGTCATTCATCAAAGAGATTCATTAAAGGGCAATAACTATTTAATTTTTATGCCTTGCAAATCCTAACCATAGATTGTAGCTTCTGAAATCTGTTGGAAAGTGATAATGCATCCGTCATTTTAGTGAAATCTTTATTTAAACTAGTAATACTGATGCTTTGCACTTTGTTGTCCAAGCGGAGGAAGCAACATTAGTTCTCAGCAGGCATATATTTTACATCAATATGCCCTTACTTCACATTACTTTTCTCAAAGTTTTATTAAAAAACAACCAATAATATATAGTTTTAATCTTCCTTTTCTAATTCAGTTTATTTATATTTGCAGAGTACAATAAGTGGTTTATGTGCCTCTAGTTAGTTATTTTTCATTTTATATTCATTAGAGGTCCAATATTTTCTAGGTTCCATCTTCCCATTGCATATCATGGAAGAGCTTCATCCATTGTCATCTCTGGAACAGACATTAATCGACCAAGGTGAATCATTGGTTTACTGTATTTTATAATGTTGTGCACTGTTATTATTCATACTTTTACATTTTAGTTTTGATTTTTTGTTACTCTACACATATCATTTCCCGTATATTTGAATGACAACATGAACGTTTCCGTTTTACTTTTAACATAACTTAAGGCTCAATTATTATCTTTCTCCCATTGATCTGAAACAGGAATAAATGCCCCCTCAGTTGCTATAGGTGGGGTTAGGTGGTTGTGATTGCGTTATGAAGAATCTCCTATTTATGCAGATATCATGTTTTTTGTGTTCTCTCACATTGTAACTTTCGCATTTCAGAGGGCAAGGACATCCCACCAACAGCTCCCCGCCATATTTTGGTCCCTCACTGAAGCTGGACTTTGAACTTGAGATGGTTTATTGGACTAATTAGGCTCTTCTCTGATGTCATTTTCTTTTAATGTCCAGATTGTCAGATTATTCATGAATTTGACAAGAATTTTATTTTGAGTGTTTTAATTTATGATTTTACTTTATAATGTTGGTTTTATTGCATGCAGGCTGCCATCATTGGTCCTGGAAATGAATTGGGAAAACCTATTGATGTCAATAATGCTGCTGATCATATATTTGGGCTTGTTCTGATGAATGACTGGAGTGGTCTGTAATGCACTAAATTAATGTCAGTTTTGACTAAGTAATGTTGGAAATTTTATTGACAAGGGGACTTTTGCAGCTAGAGATATACAGGCATGGGAATATGTTCCTCTGGGGCCTTTCCTGGGGAAAAGTTTTGGTGAACTTTCAGTATCTGATACTTAAGCTATCCTAATATAGCTCTATGTAAAAGTAAATAAAATATATTAATAATTGCAGGTACAACTATATCGCCATGGATTGTCACCCTGGATGCCTTAGAACCCTTTTCATGTGATGCTCCACAGCAGGTGAAAATAAGAATGAATTTTCTGCAA
Organism: Piper longum; assembly: GCA_032619315.1. NCBI lineage: Eukaryota > Viridiplantae > Streptophyta > Magnoliopsida > Piperales > Piperaceae > Piper > Piper longum. Next base: position 19,705 of record JAVDBV010086998.1, on the reverse strand, counting down.
GCTTTTAATTTTAAGAAAAACAATTATGAACCTATGCATCCTTTTGTGACAAGTAGCAAACTGTAATGTGTGTGGCACTTCAGTCCCACTTTAGCGGCAAGAGTATGTCATTACTCTGACTTAACTGAACCAACCATGCTAGAGTATTTTTTGCCTAATGGTGTGTTTCATTTGTTGTATTTAGAAGACTTCAAACTGCATAATTGAACTCTGATTGTCTTTAAATATGCCACCATATAATACTTTATCTTTTAATTGCAGGCACCTCCTCCACTTCCGTATTTGACTCAGAAAAGATCTATCAATTATGACATTCCATTGGAAGTATGTTCTTTTAAGTGTTCCTTTCTGTGTGATTTATTTTTATATTCTAATATTTTAGTTTGGTAAAAAAAAATGTAGAGTAAGGCTGCTAGAACAGGCCATTTGTGATCTGAGCACTTCTTGAACCCTGTACATGCGGGAGCATTTTGCATCAAGCTGACCTTTTTTATTAATAAATGGCCAAATTCGTCAAATAATCTGTCATTTAATTTGAAACTATTATGAGAGCTAAGTGAATCAATTTATATGGATTTAAACTAGATGTACACTCTACTTTGGGGGAAATCAAGTTGTTCATATCAAGTGTATAAATAATAGGCAAGGAGAGAATCATGATATAAATTGGTCACCAATTGGATGTAGGTTCCATAAGTGGATTTAATTGTAATATAGTTTAATTGTGGAACTTTGACACTCCATATTGCGACTTGGTGGGAATGAGCTACCTAGAAAATATAATAAAAATCAATAATTGAGCAAACTAACCGTAAAATATCTTTTTTTATATACTATATTGTTGAATGCCTAGGAATCTCAAGTGAAGTAATTGGTTTGCGTTGTTTTGGATGACATCTTTTCTAGAATCATTAAGCTTAGATGATTATAATTGACTTGCATAATGTTTAAACATTTGGTTATAGGGTTTGCTTGGAAATCAATCCTTGTAAGAAAAAAAGAACATATATATTTGTTCCATAAACAAATTTGATTTTGATTATTATCTCTTGTGTTGTTTATCATGACATCTGATAGATAAATGTAGTGCAACTTTCCAATGTTGATGTCATCTATTTCTTGCTTCAAGGTTTATATCAAGCCCGCAGGTGCAAGTGAGCCTGTGCTTATCACTGAAAGCAACTTCAATCATTTGTAAGTATTTGTCTTGCGTGAGAGATTGTCATCATTAGTTTAAGGCAATCACCATTTCCTAGGTTTCTTAAGTGTCTTTTGAATTAAGCGTAACTGATGACGGTTTCTATTTATGGTAGTTGATTTCATATTTTTGTAATTTTTGTCATTCAAGTCTTATAGTAAATTGAGACTTAATTAGGAGGTTTTGGTTTTAACTTAAGACTAAAAAATAGCCTTTTATTGAGCCTTTAATAGGAGTTAATTTTGACCAAGGACTAGCAATGCTCTATAAATATGTAAAGTATGTAGGTTTATAAAAAGTACATTTTGGTTGAATGAATAAAGTTTTTTTTCTCTACTTCTTTCTACATTGCTTCTTCCTTATCTATCTCTTGCTTGTCGTAAAGTTTGAGATTTCAAAGGAACGTTCTTTGCCGTTTGAGTTTTGTTCCTAAAACATCGACTTATAGTCACTGGTTGACATCAAGGTTGACATTAAGTGCATCCGAGCCAAGGTTTTTCCTACTGTGATTGTGTCATCACCATCACAACGCGCTTGCTTTTTAGCATCACAAGTTGTAGATTTGTTCTACCCTCCACCACCAATTATTCTTTGTTTCTCCTTCTATTGCTTCATGGCTACAAAACAGGACGTCGACAAATCGTCTTCCCCTCCCCATACTACCGAAGAGTAGTTTGGTATTATCTTGCATACTATGAAAGATTTTACCTCCTGGCAAGAGAGTTTGGAAACCCGTATGAATAGTATTGATCTTCATCTGGAAGCGTTTAGATAAACTATCTACCTTGTGGCTTGTTAGGCAACCTTCTTCTCTTACTTAATTGGAGGGCATTCATGCACCTACACTTATGCCTATCATGGTGTCTTCTCTTGCCTTAGCCACTATGACACCACCAACACACTCCTCCTCTACCCAATCCTCGTCCTTTCCAACCTGAGCCTTTTCTTCCCCATGACCAACAGGTGTATCAACCACTTCTACATGATAGGAATCACGTGCAGGCCTCTCTTGACCAAATCATATTAGCCAAGTATGAGAGTATAGTGAGCCTCAAAGATGAGTTATGCCATTCTGAAGATGATACCTTGTCTATCCTCCATGAGCGCACTTTCTCATCTAAGGCATCGATTTTTGACCCGTTGAGGGTTCTCATTCAAGGTTTACTCCTCTAGGCTTGGGTTAATAGATTTTGGGGTGATTGGATGATACATGTATCATCACGTTGTCGTTTTTTCTATTATGTTTATTATTGGTTATATTGGGTTATCACTTATTTCTCTGAAGGGGATCTCAAGTTATATACATCTAAGAGTGTCATCATGAAACTCGTACTCCTACTACTTCATCATCTTGCTCTAATACATAATTCAAGGTCGAGTTTTCTTTTGAAGACTTGGAGAATGATGACGTATAATATTCTCTATATAGTAGTTAATTTCATATTTTTGTAATTTTTGTCATTCAAGTCTTCTATTAAATTGAGACTTCATTATGAGGTTTTGGTTTTAAATTTAAGACTAAGAAATAGTCTTAATAGGAGGGTTTAATTTTGACCAAGGACCGACAATATTCTATAAATATGTAAAGTAAACTTATAAAAAGAACATTGTTTGAATGAATAAAGTTTTTTCTTCTCTTCTTCATACATTGTTTCTTCCTTGTCTATCGCTTGCTTGTCGTAAAGCTTGAGATTTCAAGGGAACGTGCTTCATCGTTAGAGTTTTGTTCCTAAAACATTGACTAACGATCACAGGTTGACATCAAGTGGCTCAATAAAAGATTACTTCTTAGTCTTAAGTTAAAACCAAAACCTCTTAATGAAGTGTCAACTCACTATAAGACTTAAATGACAAAAATAATAAAAATATGAAATTAACTCTATGCATAGAATATTATCCGTCATTAGTAACCCTCGGAAAACATAATGATAGATGTTGCCGCCAAAGTGCCATTTTGCTGAAGCTTTGTGAAGACTGTTGCATCTGATCCCATATTTCTTATGATTGTTTCTCAGCTGTGCCACAAGATTGTTGAGTGTAAATAACCTTTGAATCATATCGGCTTTTCAGTTATGTTCTCACTATCGAGGTGGTTGTATCACTAAGAAAACAGTGAAATTTGTTACTCTTTTGGTAATGAAATTTAAGATGCATTATTACTTGTCATAGAAGCTCAAGTTGTGAGGAAAGGGACGGTTAGGGATTTTATATCTTTTGTTGATTAGGTGACACTCGGATTTGAATAGGGAAAAAGGGATTTGCAGTACCCTGCCTTACCACTTGGCCATGCCGCCAAAACGATACAAACCAAATCAATATAGATGGAAATCTTCTTTTGGATGATTTATTAAACACTTCCTTTTCTCTCTGATTTGAATTGGTTCTTACGGTTTTTTATCCTTTTCATTTAATGTGACTAATATTCCCCCATACGTGCAATTAGAGTTTATGGTTTACCATGTAGACAAACTGCAAACAATCTGTCAGGCATTAACTGTGACAGATAAATTCTAACCTACTCCTTTTGGCTTTGGTATGGTGTAAATTTAGATGGTTTAACTGCTTGTCTTAAGTACTTAAGCTATTAGCCAAGGAACCATTCAATACTTACATAAGAGTAGCATTTCATGTGAAAGCGATTAGACTGTTCATATGATGTGTCCTTGTTTAGCTGTACTACACTTCCGCATTGTGTAAATCAAGGAAACATGGCTAGTTAGTTTACTGTTTTGATCGCAGTCCATAAAAAATATATCGACTATCTACTCTCATAATTTTAGCGATATACTGGCTTCTTCCATATAGTTCATCTCATATTTTTGGTCAATCATCTTATTTTTTTTATTATTTGATGGTGGTGTTATTTATGAAGTAATAAAGCGCCTGCATGACCAAATGATGTATTTATGGAATAGGTATTGGACATTATCTCAACAAGTTGCACATCACACTGTGAATGGTTGTAATTTAAGATCAGGGGATCTGCTTGGAACTGGGACCATAAGCGGACCCGTAAGTATTTCTTTCTTTCCTCTGCTGGATATATTGCGTGATTCAAATTTTACGAGGTGTCACATTTTATGTTTACAGTTATTTGCTTCACATTGCTATTATTTAAGAGATTGCAAATAGTACCATTTAGATTTACAATTCCTTTCGTTATCACGAAAGAAGATGTACATACTTTGCTTTAAGGCATTATCTATTAGAGAGGGCATGAGATGGTGTAGTATAGTATTTGTAATTGAATACATTTTAAGTGTTGCCAAATATTTCTAGTTGATGTATCAACAATACTTAAATATACTTGTTTATTGTGTTGAATTATGGAATTCTACGTGTGAATAGGAACCCAATTCGTAAAAGTTTGAGTTAATAGCAAATATTTTGACCTGGCAGCTCATAATAACCCCTAAAAATGCAAGTTTATATCTCAACTAGGCTAGAATATATTAGAAGACATGATACAGGTGTTGAATTGTTGATTTCTATTGGCAAACAGGAACCGAACTCTTATGGATGCTTGCTTGAGCTCACATGGAATGGACAAAAACCACTTTCGTTAAATGCATCTGAGCGAAAATTTCTGGAGGATGGTGATGAAGTTATAATGACTGCATGCTGCAAGGTATATTCTCATCAATGGGGGCAATCCCAAATTTGGGTAGTGCATGCTATCTGTGAAAGATAACTCTTACGAGAAAGCTACATAGCTTCTTCATGATTTAAATGCATAGCAGACATTTGAATTAATCAACTAAGAAAGTAGCACTAAATTTAGCAGGTTAGACTGGTTAGTTCTTTCATGGTTGGCAGGTTTAAGGATGGAAAATTGTATTTCTCATCTATATGACAAATGCGAGTATTAAAGATGAGGGAAGGATAGTTGGTTCCAGGAAAGACATCCACGTCATCAACCCCATTTTAGGAGAAGGTTGTAGAAAGAAGAAGATTTATTAAGTGTAGAAGTTTTAATGTGTTGTCTATGAAGGCCACCATTAATCGACCCATCTAGTTAGCTTTATACTTGTCCTCACTAGGTTAAGCCCTTGTAAGTTCAACGTAATGGTCTTCTGTTTGTAACAAATATAAAGCCTAAGATGTATATTATGCATATAAAGTTATTCAAACTCCATTGACCTTAGATTGTCAATAAAAATGAGATTGGCGGTGTTATTCTACGGAAAATTTAAAGCAGTTCAAGTAACAAAGGGTATTTGGTGTAAAGTGCGAGCCACAGTAAAATATAGTCTTTATATGTCGTTAATCTGACCCTTTAGTTGAATCACAGACCTTGGATGATTAGCAGGTGGATGAATGATACCTTATGAATGATGTTAAAATAATTACCTTTTTTCTGTTCTCGGTAATGTGGGGCTGTCCTCTCCTCTGAATTGTAATTTACAAGTCTTAACGTTTTTTTTCTACTATCCAACAAATTTTGCAGGGGAAAGGATACAATGTTGGATTTGGAACATGCACTGGGAAGGTTCTCCCCTCTATTTTCTGAGATATAAGTCATAGCCACCTCATGCTCCATCGGCGAATGCTTCATGTTACGGCGTTCCTTGTCATGCTAAGTACTTTGTGAAGAGTATATATAACTATTTTGGATGAATAAAGCCGTTTAGTTTTATAAGTGCAATAGTTAGAAAATGAAGTTGAGGATTGAGATTGATGGTTGGCAGGATGAAACTAAGTACCCAGATCATGAAAGCATTTTCAATTCTTTTATGCTTAAGGGGAAAAAATTAGTTTTCTATTTTTTTGTAGGCAGAAAAAAGTAGATATTTTAGAAAATGCAAGGTGAATATGCAAAACCTCTGGCCAAATTCCTTGCCACTCATTATGTGTTATAATTACTTTTTTATCATCCAACAATTTGTGTAATTATCAAGATCCGTATCCATTGGAATGGATAGTCTGGACGTATAGTAAAAAAAAACCCAATAATAAACAGGTCTTAAACTCCTAGCCACATCAAATTGTTCAATTGCGGACGCAATCAGCACAACACTGTGATACCCGCAAACAGAAAGCCAAGTCCCTAATTTGAACAATGTAACCCATATTCACAAACTAGAACTAAAAGGAACTCCAAAGAATACACCAATAAGTTGGCAAGGGGAGTCCGTTTATATAGAACTGATTGATCGATTAGCAGCATTGGGCTTTGTTTGGAGATGGAGGAGTGAAACCCTCACCCTAATCTTGTCCCTTCCTCGCCTCCGCCGCCATCCACAATCCCTCCGCTTGGTCGTTATTTCGGCAATGGCTAAGGTACTGTCCGACCGCCTTCGTCTCTTCTCCTTTCTTTTATCTTCTCTCTTACTCCCCCCCCCCCCCCCAACTTCTCTCTCTCTCTCTCTCTAAACCTTAATTTTCCTTGTTTTATGGACTCCGAAATAAAATGCAACTCAAATTGTTTGGTCGTTCCTCGTTGCCTTCTGTAGCCCGAACCATAAATCAAATTGTCCGTTTGTTTCTTGATGTTTTCTACTCCGAAACACAAATCAAATTAATCTTGATGCTTGATAAACCACGATTCACAGTTAGTCGCGCCACCCTGATTTGGTTTTGTTGAATCAATCTACACATCACCTTCGTTAACGACATGTTGGTTGTTTGATAGGAATGGAACAAGGTGATGAGATGATTGAATTTGATGATGTTCTTTTGCAGTTCCGAATGTGGTGCTGTGGAGGCGACCTTATGCCGGGGTGTCTGCACTCCTTGAGGCCTTCCTGATATGGATCCTCTTTGAGCAGGCGGGATACAGCTTCCTCTCTTTTCTTTCCAATGTCCTCTTTCTTTCCGTCTTCATCCTTTTCTTCTGGGCCAAGGCCGCTAACCTTCTCAATCGGTAAATTACTTTCTCTCTTTTTTTTCTCTTCCTCTCTCTTTCTTTCCTGATCCGATCTACTGCTGTACATTCATGGCTTACGAGCCACCACTTATGTTGACTTTACTTGAATTGTTCGAGTATTGTTATACTTGATGTATGCATGGATTGTATGATTTGTGTTAGTAACTCTTCTAACTAGATATTTTTCGTGGTAAGGGTGGGATCTTTCTTGCTGCCTTCTTGTTATTTTGTTGATTTATTTATGGATTTTTTTTAACTATATTGTATTGTGATGCTTTCATCTGAACAGGCCTCTTCCCCCTACTCCTAATTTAGAAATCTCAGATGAAACCGTTGACAAAGCCGCTGATGCCACTAGGCTTTTCATCAATCGATTTTTGGCTGTTGCCCACGACATAGCTATCAAGAGGGACGCCAAACTATTTTTACAGGTTTGTCTCATGGCCCACCTTTTTTCTTCAACCCTTATTATGTGTTGTTTATAATTTTTTCTTTTCCATGTATGCAGGTTGTTCTGTCACTTTGGCTTCTTTCATATATTGGGAGTCTCTTCAGCTTTCTTACCCTCCTCTTACTTGGTGAGTCTGGGCACTACTCATTTGCTGATTAATTGAATTTCATTTTCTTTGTCGGCTATTCATCAGCTGCTTTGTGAAGGAGTAATTCTTGTTCTTACCCTTCCCGCATTATATGAAAAGTATCAACATCTTGTCCATGAGAAAATTGACACAATACATGGATTACTCTTACCTTGGTACACTAAATTTGATAACATAGTTATTAGCAAGTTCTTCAAGTCCCCAAACGAGACCCAATGACAGCAAGATGAAATCTGGTGAGCAACATTAGTCTCTGTTCATCACTTTTTTTTTTAAACCCTGTGTGGGCCTGGTTTTGTCTATGTTTGATATCTTTTACTCCATGCTTCTTGCTAGTGCTCAGCTCAAATTGAATTAACTGATATGAGTATTCCTTTTTATCAATATGGTAATTGACTATCGCCATTACCCCCGCGTATGTGAGGGCATAAAGACCAGAGTGAGACTTTCGTCTTCTTTTATTTCTTGTCTGTACTTTTATATGTGTATCTAAGGCTCGCCTTCTTGCGTAGCATTTAGTTTATTGTTGATAAAATAGTTTCAAAAGAATGTAATGGTGACATTGAAATATTAGTAATGGAGTTATCTATTGTACAAAATATTGAAACATGCTTGTAAATATTGTAAAAATAATAAATTACGAGTAAAGAAAACAAATATAGTTTAAAAATTGTTATAGAAAATTATCAAGAATGTTACATTTTAATAAATATTTATAGAAAAAATAAATTTTATTTTGCTAATCAGACACTATCATGTAAATATAATTAATAATTCAAACAAGTATACTTTTAAAATAATTTTTCAACAATAATATAATTTAAGTACTAAATAAACCAAAAGACAAATATGTATGGTAATCATGGTTTGCATTCTCATGGCATCCCAGCAAGATCTTGCCCAGATTTTGGTGCCAGCAGGCCATCAACAAAGGGCTTCCATAGATAATTTTTTGCACCTCACCGAGATCTTGGTAGATTCTCTCAAACTTTTAACAAAATTCTTGGCTAGATGCAAGCTGCAAATCTTGATGTGGAGAGGGCAGAGAATGAAGATAAATTGTCAACTGTAGGATGGAGGAGCAGCTTGCGGAGGAGGAAGCTAATTGCTGGCCACAGCCATTCCCTAACTCTTCAAAGTTGTGGTCTTTGTGCCCTAGAAAGAGTAGAGAGGGATGCTATTGAGGATTTGCTATTGATAAACGATAGGAAAAGATGATCTTGGAAGAGCAAATAAATGATGGGTGGAATGAAGGTGAAAACAAGGAAACTGAGGCAGGGAGGTTAGACAAAAACTAAACATGATCCAATAACTCGGTGAACAAGAAAACCTAAAATAAAATAATCTAACTTCATCAAAAAAAAAAAATCTTATGTCAATTTAATGCCCAACGTGTAATAAATTAGAAGCACAAGAAACAGCTCTTTGAGAGTAAGAGAGGATCTATTTGTGACAAATTGATTTTGATCTTCATAAGTGAACCTTTGAATCCAATTAAGTTATTTAATGTTGTATGGTAAACAGTGAATAGAGATGTGTGACATATCCAATCACACCAATGCATTTTAACTCATGATTCAACAAGTAACTTTTAACTGAAAACCTTTGAATAATTGCACGCATCAACTAGAAGAAAAGGATCCTTGTGAAGTATTCCAACAAACAGTTGTAGCTAACAATGATGGGAATGTTACTGTGTTGGTTAGTTTGGAAAGCAACTTGTTAGGAGCGTCAATTATTGATTCATTATTACTCCAAACCTCTGTAGGCATTTCAATAGAGTAGATGAGAAGCGATGATTTAGCAATATCGGGTGTGAACACCTCAATTGGAAGCAATATCAAGTGGTTGGTAATCAAACACAATCTTACTAACTTAGCCTTATCAACATGCGTATGAGCACCTCAATTAAAAGCAATATCAAGTGGTTGGAAATTAAACACTATCTCAGTAACATCTCTTGTGCTTACCTAAGGAAATATTGGATGATGTTCTAGAGCGGGAGCTGAAGAGCGAGCTTCATGCTCATAAGCAGTGTGCACTTGTTTTTGATGTGCCATGAAATTAATAAAATTTGCCACCAGACTATCTATTAATAAGTATTTTGAGCTGTACTTATAGAGTACCCTCAGACTCTTTCACTTTATTGGCTGGAGATTGATTGTCATTTTCAGAACTGATGCCAATAGCAGATGAAATTTGGTAACTTATGTGCAGAAATGTCATCTCCAAATGGCCAAAAGCAATGCTTTCCATACCATTTTATTGAATATTGATTATGGAGTGTAGAAGGCTTGGCAATGTGAGGATCACTTCATGGCAAACTTAATAGTAGGTGGTATAAATCTTTAAGGGCAACCTAACAGCAAATTGTACGTTCAATTGGTTTTCAATTAAGAGTAACTTGCCACATATGATTAACTTCAAAAAAATGAATTAAGAAGACAAGTCCACACAGGCTCTAGATTGAGGAGGAGAATAGGTAAGTTCAAATTTTAGACGGCATATCCAAAAACATAATTTCCAATCATACGATGATCAATATTACATTTATTTGTCATATCTTCCAAAGAATGATAATCTCTCAAATCTGAATAATTCATTGTAAAAAGCTGGAAAAAATACTACCATAAAGTTTTAACTTTTTTTTTTTTTGCAATTTTCTGACTTCTTTCTAATTTTAGAAATTTTCATGAGTATTTTTAAAATTCTTTCCAAATTGCCATTAAAATCTTGTTGAATTGAACCAATACCATATTCCGTACTAATCCAACCTTTATGACATGGTAGTTGAGTGACCGTTTCTTCCCCAATATTTTCTTCATTGTCTACGTCTAGGGAGTTGCGGTTTTTGAGCAACAACATGGTGGTTGCTAGCAATGGCAACACTTAGGTTCGAGGTGGCCGATGTAGCGCGGACGTGGACTAGTGGTGGGGGCAATTTAGTGACAGTAGTGGCTAGGGACTATCCCTTCAGTCCTTGTCTTTTCTTAGGCTTTGAATAGTTGGTGGCAGAGAAAGTACAAGTCCACAAGCGCCTGTGGTTGGTGGTAGAGGAATCACAAGGGATGTAGGTGGACAAGTGACAGTGGTTTAGGGCTGCGATCTCTCCTAGCAGGAGAATTGTCGAAGTCTCACGGCCTCGCCAAGGGCTTGAGTTCAATTGCTCAATTTAGAATATGAAGTTGGCTGAGTGAGCATTTGGCATTCAACAATCAACATAATTCAACTTTGGCTCACAGCACAAAGTAAAGAAGCTCGAACTTGAACTCAAACTCGTGGTGGTCTATGGATGCAAGTTGGATAGGCGAAGACAGGTTAGGTGTTGCTGTTGGGCATTGGTTGAGGGCAAAGGATAGAAAGGGGGGTAGGGAAGTTCACGGAGTTGAATAGGAATGTGCCATTGAAGAGTAATGGTGGTCTGGCAATGTGAAAATGTGCAAGCTTTGTTCGGTGTTGGTTGATCGAATGATGAGTGGATCAGTAGTCGAGATGTCGGGTCGGTGGTGTTGAGTAGATTTAGATAAAAGTTAATTTCATTCATCATAATCTTTTTGACTTACAATGAAGCATAAGACCCATATTTGTGTGGCAACTAGAGCATCATAATCTTAAAATGAAATATTCTAGCTCTTTAAAAAATGGTTATATGCCCATGTATAGGGCTGCCAAATGAGCAAGCGAGCCGAGCTTTCCTTGTGCTCGAACTCGATTTGAATACCTCGAAGTTTGTTCGAACTCGATTTGATATCGAACGAGTTTCAAGTATGTATGCTCAAAATTGACTCGAATATTTTTGATATATTCAAGTTTGACTCGAACTCGAATACACTTACACTATTAAATTTTAAGAGCTTGTTCGTGCCGGGGGTGGTGTGACTGTGCGGCCCGATTCGGTCATGGCGGCCATGTCCTACTACCTTGCGGCCGGGTGTGACCGGTCGGACATGGTTGGCCACGGCCGGATTTGGCCGTGCGGGTGTCGCATGCCCTGCCATGCCTCGGTGCCCCACGTCGATCGCTCCGCCATGCCATGGCTTCGTTGGGTCATGGAGGTCGAGCGATAACCGGATAATAAGGGGAATGGCAAGGTGGTGAAGAGGATCGTGGTGCTCGACCCGACAGCGGGGCATCGCTAGCGGAGCTCGTGAGGCAGGCAGCCTAAGCGGAGTCCGAGAAGCAGGGCCCCCGCCGGCATCGGCGTCGTCGATCGAGGAGATGCAACGTTGGAGATGGCGGCGGAGAAGGGGTGGACTGTGCGGTGTTCTTGGAGGGGGTGGTGGGCGCGGCCAAGAAGATGCCATGCCGGCCAAGTAACTTGTGCTGGGTAGTTAGAGGCGTTAAGTAAGGAACTCCGCGGGCGATTTCAAATTTGAAAAACAAAAGAGAAGGAAGCCATTCGAGCATCGGCAGATCGGAAGCCGTTCGATTCCACGCTAATGTCGGCCAATTGGCTGCGGCGCAGCGAGTTTTTGATGATGTCGGGGAGGACACTGCTTCGAAGACAGCCATGCTATTTCGTTTTATCCAGAACGGGTCACTTGAATGAGCATGGCAACTGTTCGATGAAATTCTTGAGAAGGATGTGATGGCTTGGAATACCATGATTAATGGCTGTGCTCAAGCAGGGACACCCAAGAGGTGCTCTTGTTCTCTTCCGGGGATGCAGGTTGCCGGAATCCAGCCTAACGACACGACGTTCACGTTGGTCGGGGCCTTGTCAGAGTGGTCCCAGCATGGCTGTCTTTCTATAGGAGAATGGATGCACAGCTATGAGGAAGTGAGCATATTGATCGAGATGGAAGGACGGCATATTGTGCTTGCCCACTTGTGTATAATGGCAGGGAGAGTTGATGAAGCCATAGAAGCTAGGAAAGGAATGGGTGAGATGGGAGTCACGGTATTATCAGGAAGCAGTTGGATTAAAGTCGATGGCACAGTTCATGAGTTCTTGGCAGGGGATGCACTCACCTTTTAGCTTCCAAATACTGCGTAAATAAAGCTTAGGATTTCTAATTTGTCCTATGTTAAGCTTCCAAATACTAGGTAAATGCTCATGTAATTTGACCAATTATTGTGAAGTAAGAGTGATCACAAATTGAAAGAGTATAAAAGAGCAACCAAATAGCTGATGCAAGACGATAGGTAGTACATTCACCCGCAAATGCCTATGTCTTGAGCAAGGAATGATTGCTACTCTTGGAAGGTTTGCATCTGCATGTAAAGTAGTTGTTCGCAACAAATCATCGTACTCGTACTCGAATGACAAGTTAGAAAAAAATTCATAGCAATTCAACCAACATAGCATTGGCTTCACGTCACCGTGTCTACGAATGAAGCAGCTAACTAGTGAAATAATAGCCATGATGTCAACAACAGCTTTACTAATGTTGTTGAATGATTTTAGCAAAACCAATAGCACAGAGCATGCTGCACGCAAATACATCAAAGAACAGTTTACGTCTAAAATGAACTAGCAAGCCGAAAAGTAGGCAGAAACAGAACCTCAATAAAACCTACTTTGTTGCTTATAAACACGAATGCGAAAGGTAGACACTCGTAATGAACAGCTAGATAAGAAAGCATACATCTTTTATTCCTTCAAACATACCAAAACTCACCTAACATGAAATAGAAAATAAGCAAGTTATAAGTAACTAAGAGAAATCCATACACAATTTCTTAGATGGGCATGAATCAATTGACGAGCTGCCTCACACCATCATTGAGCAGTAAATTTATGACACAAGAAGAAGATATATATAAAAAAAAAAAGCAATTGCGTGTCACCTATTTAACTAACTTAAGAAAAAAAGACAAACTTACAAACACCGGATGGTAAGTGAATAAATAATCTCCAATACAAGAGCAGAATCAATCAAATCTTTAAACCATTATTTTGAACCAAAGGAACATGAAACTCAATCAACAAGTAGCTACAGTACATGCTGCACTTCAATCCAAGTTTTTGAATCATTTCCCCGTTCCAAAACTAGAAACATACACAATCTAAACAACACAAAATAAGTAAGAAAGCATAGAACTTTCCATCCTCAAACTATGCCAAAATTCGCCAGCACAAATTAATCACTTGCTAAACCACACAACATGATCAATATTAGTGTTCGTATCATAAATGTTTCAAGTGTAAAGGTGTAGGAATTGTCAAACTCTAAAGTTATAGTTTTCCCATATTGTTAGATGCCTCCTTCTCTTCCCATTTATGATAAACAAAATAGTTAAATGAAACAATTATGAAACTAATTACTAGGAAAATCTAGATCAAATTTTTCCAGAATATAAATTGAAGAACAAGACCAACAAATTCTATACACTAACACTGTTCATGTTCAATACAATTAGACAGCTATTTGTCTGTGGATAGCTACACACATCACAACCCACATTCCTTGAAAAAAAAAAGTCAAAAGAAATTCGTAATTCATTCAACGGAGATAAAAAAATTTCTTATTTTTCAAAATTTATTTTGTAATATTGACTCGAATTGAGAAAGAAATGAGTAGGGGTAATTTTTTAATAAAAAATTGATTCGGTCCTAATTTAAGTCACTATTATGAAATAAATTTCAAAAAATAGAAAAACAATATAGAAAATACCAGAAAAAAATAATCAAATTCTAATAGATTATTTTATTTTATGGTATTTTACCATATTTTTTTATATTTTTTAATATTTTTTAAGATGGGTAATTATAAAATAAATAGAGTAAAACAACATAAATTAAAATAATATATTATAACTCAATTATGTTATTTTATCATATTTTTCTATATATTTTTTATATTTTTTGGAATTTATTTTGTTATATTAACTTGAGTCAATATCGAGTCAAGTTTATTATAAATTTATTTTATTATATTTTTTAAAATTTAATTCGTAATATTGACTCGTGTCGGGATTGAGTCATATTTTTATTATAAATTATTTTATTTTATTTTTTAAAATTTATTTTGTTATATTTACTCGAGTTAGGACTAAGTCATCTTTTTTTTATAAAATTATTTTATTTTATTTTTTAAAATTTATTTTGTAATATTGACTTAAGTTAAGACCAATTCAAGTTTTTATTACGAAATCGCCGCTCTGTTTTCTCTCTTTCTGGCCAGCAACTTCCTCACTTCTCCAAATTTTTTTCGGCAACCACAGTAACGAATTCCGCTAGACTCGGTTTGAGTTTGTAG
>JAVDBV010086997.1:0-14264 GCA_032619315.1 Piper longum | reverse complement strand
CCGAACATTCCTTTGCTCAAGCTCTGTTCGTTGTTCAACGAGCTTATCTATTTCGAGCCGAGTATTTTTTCGAGCACAAAATTAACGAGCACGAGCACGAGCCGAGTCGAGCCGAACACAAAAAGTTCGCGAGCAGGCTTAGCTCGTTTACACCCCTATTTGGCATGACTCACACTCAAGCATCTTCTCAAGTCTCTTTATTTCAACCCAAACATTTGGATTTTTTTTACCATTTCTAGCTTTCTTTCATTACAATTGATGCTAACGCACAATAACTTTATAATGTTTATGATTATTTATTTATTATTTATAAAATTTTGGAATATAGTTCTACTCAAATTAGTAAACATAAAAAAATTAGTAAATTCAGCTTATATATTTATAAGTATATTTTCTCTTTTAGCTATATTACTCAAACTAAAGTTTCTTACTTAATAAAATGTACTTAATTTAGGTTTTTTGCTTAAAATAAATTATTTATTTATTTATTATTTTTTATTCTATATTATAATTTAACTATTGATACCCACTTAATTAATATTTTTTACTTGTTTAAGATGCAATTAAAATGATTTTTGATGTTCTATATGACGATTATATCTAAAAATGGCGTTGTTTATTAAAATAAAATATAGATTCATTATTTTTATTTAATAATAAAAATAATCATATTTTGTATAATTTAATTTATATATATATATATATTATAAATTTCAAATTTAGCATGCACATCGCCTTTTGCCTATCTTATATTATACTTATATGCATTGTAACTTATATATCATTAAAAAGTATATTACATATTTTTAAATACTACTCTTATTTACAATTTGAAATTTAATAAAATGATATGTTTGAACTTTGAATATAATTTTACTTAAATTAGTATTATAAAAAAATTAATAAATTCTACTTATACATTTATAATTATATTTTCTGTTATAGCTATATTACTCAAACTAAAGTTTCTTACTTAATAAAATGTACTTAATTTAGGTTTTTTTGCGTAATATAAAATATTTATTATTTTCATTATCTATCATAATTTAACGATTGATACCCACTTAATTAATATTTTTTTACTTCTTTTAAAATATAATTAAAATGATTTTTAATGTTTTATATGACTATTATATCTAAAAAAATGGGGTTGTTTATTAAAATAAAATATAAATTCATTATTTGTAATTAATAATAAAAATAATCATATTTTGTATAATTTAATTCACTGTATATTAATATATATTATTATAAATTTTAAATTTAGCCTGCACATTGTGATATTTTATATTATACTTTTGTACATTGTAACTTACATATCATTAAAAAAGATCTTATATATTTTTAAATACCACAACTTTTCTATTTTGAAATTTTATAAATCGTGAAGTTTAAACTTGGAGGTGGAGTCAGCTGAATCAAAATCGAATAAATATATTTTAAATATTAAAAATAAAAATTTAAATTGTACAAACTTGACAAATAAAATAGAATCTGCAACTTAAACTAACTAGTTTAACTATTTTATCAGATCTGGGATGTGATATGGTTCTAACGACGAACCAAATACAATCAATTCAAATGCGATTTCATCCTTCAATAAAAATTTATTTTATCTACTTTATAACCGGAATAAAGGGGATGCACGTTACGATCTTGATACAGAAAAGAGATTTAAAAAAATGAGAGATCTATTCTCTCTATCAAGGAAAATTTAGCATATCACAAAAGATTTACCTTTTCTATTGACTCCTGAATCAAAAAATTATTAAACGAGGTATTCTAACTCTGGTGATGATTCATATAAATGCCAATTAAAATAAAAATAGAGTAGGCACACTTCAACTATCCTTTACCACCCTGGTTATTAGGATTGCATGCATCCTAGGAGCGTTTAAATAAGGTTTAAGAACGGCCTATAAATAGCAAAAAAACTCACAGAGTGAGAAGGTGCAAAAGCGAGAAAACAAATGCAGATGCCCGATTGCGCTCCTCCGATCCCATCCCCGACGCCGCCCAAGCCACCGCCGCCGGTGGCCTCGGACGCCGCTGCACTCCGCCACGGCGCCCCGGCACGAGCGCCCCACCACCGCCGCGCCCAGTCGGAGCTCGCCTTCCGCATCCCCGACGAGCTCGACTTCTGCGCCGATCCCTTCTCCTCGGCCTCCCCCGCCGGCGCCGGCGACGAGATCGGTTCCGAGGACGACCTCTTCGGCGCCTACATGGACATTGAGGGCCTCGGCGGGTCGGTGGTGGACGACTGCGTCGCCGCTCCCGGCGGCGTCGACGGCGCCACGGCGGTGGTGAAGGCCGAGGAGCATCCGCCGGAGGGCCCCTTCGCAGGCGCGGCGAGGCCGAGGCACCGCCACAGTAGCTCGGTGGACGTGTCGTCGATGATGTCGAGGGGGGAGGGTGTGTTCGGGGAGATCGCGGAGGCGAAGAAGGCCATGGCTGCTGACAAGCTCGCCGAGCTCGCGGCCATCGATCCTAAACGGGCGAAAAGGTCGGTGTTTGCTCCTCTCTTGTTTGGCATTTCGCTTTGGTGTTGATCATTTCGATGTGTGGATGTGCGGTGTTTCTCATATCGGTGTGTGGAGTGCGTTCGGGATGGCCATCTTTGTCATGCTTTTAATGTTTCTGATGAAAAATGTAATTTTTTTGTTGCCATCAACTCTGGATCTCGGGGTAATTTACCTATTTACGGGGTGTAGAATGTATGTGTTTGCTTGCCCAAATTTTTGCTTCCACATTGTATGCATTTGAGGTTCTTGATTGAGGAATTTCTGTGTTCTTAGCTTCTTTGTGGGTTGAATTTCAAATTGGTTTCGTGATCGACATTCTTATTCGGTTGATCCGTTTGAAATGAGCAGGATTATGGCGAATAGGCAGTCTGCTGCTCGCTCAAAGGAAAGGAAAGCAAGGTATATATTGGAACTCGAGCGCAAGGTTCAAACTCTTCAAACAGAAGCCACTACCTTGTCTGCACAATTGACGCTCTTCCAGGTGAGCGAAATTAAACGACTAGAGTAGAAATGTTTGTAAAATTCTTAATCTTTCACTTTGACTTTTGTAAATTTCTTAATAAGATGGCATTACTAGGCAAAATTACCCGGTAAATCTTGATTTCTGGCCTCGTCCTTATGAATTCACCGTTCATCTAAATTTTCTTCTTTCTCATCACCCTGATCTGAAATAATTGTGGTTGGTCTTGAGATCTATCGAAGTAAAAATGACAAGGTTTTGATGTCAGAATGCCTTTCTTGGCACTAATCCCTTCTGTTTAATCCGGATTGACTCGGGTGGTGCTAGTTGCTGGACAATAGAGCGCAATCACTTGCAAATTTGCTATCAATCTAAATCTTCTAATAAATGTGCTTCAATATGGAACATGAGAAAGTCAATAGATAAACTTTTGTTAACCTTAATTTCATTGAGATGACTACTTGTTGGTACTTCCCTCAGCTCTATTTTAATTTGTTCACTATGTGGTATTCTTGTAGCCATAATAATTGGTATAGGACCTTTAGATAGTCTTTATCTAGTTTTTTTTAACAATTTTCTTATAACTTTTTCTTTATTGAAGAAGTGTTGTGTCGGCTTGAGTAGATGCTACTTCAGCCTGTTTTTTTTTTGGTCCATTTAGGAGGCAAAACCCAGCTTTGGGTTATGGTTTTACATGCTCGTAGTTTGCCTGGATTAGTATTGAGTTAGTTCGAGTGAACTTAAGCCACACTAATTTTCAGACTATGAATATGGGCCTAGGTGGCTGTATGAGCATATTATAGTGGTTAAGTATGCCTGACATGTAGATGATCAGAACGTGAGTTATTAGTGTATATACGAGGTATACATATGATTTATATGAGTTAGCTAGGATTTGTATACACGAGGCATACAAATGATTTGTATGAGTTAGCTAGGGTTTTAGGCCGTTGCAGTATTTAGTATTCATTTGGGATTTTTAGGGTATTTCATTTACATGTATTATAGGGATTTTGAATCACCAAATTGTGCCCTTATGGTCCCAGCTTGATTGAGTCATAGATTTTTACCTGATTGAGTTCAGGGTTTTGAGGCCCAGTTTTGACTTTGGATGGTCTCGATACGAGCTTTCTATCCATATGTATAGTGCATATACCCATATGTGGGCCCCACTAAGCCACGAGTTGTCAAACATTCAGATCGTGCCACATGGTGAGATAAGAGCCATCTACGCCAGCCCTGGCTTCCTGCCATTGATTT
The DNA here is from genome assembly GCA_032619315.1 of Piper longum. Taxonomy (NCBI): domain Eukaryota; kingdom Viridiplantae; phylum Streptophyta; class Magnoliopsida; order Piperales; family Piperaceae; genus Piper; species Piper longum. The sequence continues at coordinate 10,022 of JAVDBV010086997.1, read as the reverse complement.
ATAGAGATTTTGGATTTTCAAGGGATTTTATTTGCATGCATCACAGGGATTTTAGATCATTGAATTGTGCCCTTGTGGGCCCAACTTAATTGAATCATAGGTTTTCACTCGATTGAGTTAACATTCAAGGCCCATTTTGCCTTCTTGTCTCGAATCCCGCCTATAAAGTCACATTTCGGATTCGGGCCAGTTTTGACTTTGGATGGCTTCGATCCGAGCCTTCCGTCCATATACATATAGCATATACCCATAGATGAGCCTTACAATGCCATGAGTTGTCGAACTTTTAGATCGTGTCACATGGCAAGACCTAAGCCGTCCACATCAGCCCTCACTTCATGCTATTTTTTGTGGATTTTCACCTTAGCACGGCAGCCACTTTGGCTCGCCACCAGCGAGACCCCGGCCCTCCATCGGCCACCGGATCGGTACGGCCATGATCACCTCACTGCTGGCAATCGTTTCGTACCCACCATTGCCACCGGCATAGCCGCCGTCGCTACTGACGGTGTTTTTGCAGTCGATTTCCTCCGCTATCGCCAACCTTTCGGGCCATTTTCCTACGTCGTCTGATCCGACCACCTAGATAAATTATCTTTGTCGGGATCTTCATTTTGAGACCACTCATGACCACCGTGGTCGTAATCACCATCAGCGATGCCACTCTACCTATCGTCACCACTAGCACCTCCACCTTGGCGCCCTTGGCAGTGACCTAGCCTTGTAGCCGTTGGTGTTTTCCGGTGACAAGCGATGGCCGCCCCATCCGGCCTGTTTGCCTGGGTTAGCATCCGCCTGCCCACTTTCGCGTCTGCATGGTCGTGCCCGAGTTCGCAGCCGAGCCCATACCCGTGTCCATCCATCCAGACCAGCCTAGCCAACCCAACCGAGCAATTTATTTAACCAAGACCAAGTTGACTCGGCCCAACTCAGTTTTGTTTAGCTAATTGACCCACTTGAGTCATTTTCAGACCGTTTTCGTCCATTCTTGCACCGTTTTTAGTAATTCGAGAACCCCTATATTAGTTTAGATGCATATTCACATGATTTAACATGTTTGGATGTTATAATTATTTTTCTTTATTTATTATTGAATTTATTTATTATTATTCATTTCTTATTATTCGTGTATTTATTGATTATTATGCATGTTTATATGATTACTTATTATTATTAATGATTTCTTTACTTATTAATATTAGCCTTATTTATGTTTATTAAATTGTGTGTGTGTGTATATATATATATATATATATTTATTTATTTATTTATTTATTTGTATTTAATTATGTATTCTTCTATTGTATAACTATGATGATATTATTATTCATGATTAATGAGTATTAACTATTTATCTCTTTATTTATTGAATTATTATTTACTTAATTATTTATATGTTTATTAACATGAGTATATATAATATTTACCCGTGTTTAGCCATGCATTTATATAGTATAGTTATATTAGTATTTTATGATTAGAGCATTATTATTGTCATATTTATTGTTTATCTATTTATTTATGAGTGTGTTTATTTATTTATTGCTTGTTTATTAGTTATTTCCTTTATTATGTTTTGATTTGCGTGCTGTATGTTTAGTTATAGGTTTATTTAGCAGTCTTCTCTATTAGGATGTGTTGATGATGTGAAGGCACACTACGAGTATGCATCATATAGAGATATGAGTATTTTATTTAGCAGTGGGTTCCGATGTAGGTTTCAGAGTCCTAGTTTGCCGTAGATGGGTAGACATGCTTGGAGCTTAGATCACAGGTCCGTAGGATTCTCCCTTTGATTGATCTCTACTTGACTCCCTGCATGTCGAGTTTAAGCATGTTTTAGATGTAAGGCGACATCAGTGGCGTTTTATCGGATCCCTCCGATGTCAAGCCATTTAGTTGTGTTTTTTATACATGTTTAATAAAATTTCAAGGTTGAGACCCCTTGATGGTTTTCGAAAGATAAGATCCAGAAACTAAGTACTAAATCTTCTCTCAAATCTATATGTATAAATATGAAGGTTTACGGCTTTTACGACTAAGAGTGTGTATAGGATGTATGAACCGCACTAGTACTCTTTACGTAACACAATATATTTTCAGAATTTGTGGTACTAACTTAACCATTCCTTTTTTACCACTCGAGTACCGTGATGGGTGTAATATGGAGGATGTGAGGGCGTAAGTGTCATATGTATGAATATAAATATTAGTCGTGCATGCGCACCGACACTTGAGTATGTTTGCTTACCGCACTAGTACTTCTTCAAATTTGTTTAAGTATGTTTGCTTAGTGCCTAGTGTGAGGCAATTTTAAAGTTTTCTAACTTTCCGTGGGTAATGGAATACCCATTTGTCAATTTGTAATAATTATTTTTCAGACCAGTAACGAGTGATATTGACGTTTTTCATATTATATATATAAATTTTGCGATCCTAAGTCGACTTTGGTGGAAGGATAGATAAAAGTTACACACACTTAAAATCAGGACAATTATTTTCTTTCTTACTTGTATTTATATTTGATTTGTTTTGACGTATATTTAATAATGTCTTCTATTCTCATAATGCTAAGTGAGGTGTTTCGATCTATTTTATCGATCGAGTTTTACCGACTAACAACTTTAGATATGACTCAATTCAATCATAATATTTATGATTCGGTTCTTAAGTGAACTGAAATCGGGGTGTTACATGAGAAGTCCTATTATCTACGTTCAGTGCTCATGAACATAGGTTCCTTTAAATATGAAACTCGTTAAATTTATGAATCTAACTATATTCTCAGGGGTCAATTTTCTGTCTCCAAATTTGTCCTTCAGTGCTGATGAACATAAGTTCCTTTAAATATGAGGCTCGATAAATTTGTGAATCTAACTATGATCTCAGGTGGCAATTTTCTGTCTCCAAAGTTTTCCTTCAGTGCTGATGAACATAAGTTCCTTTAAATATGAGGCTCGATAAATTTGTGAATCTAACTATATTCTCAGGCGGCAACAAAGTTTCCATTTGAAGTCATTACAATCTGTTATCGAAAGATAATAAAGATGAAAGCATTGGATGAGATGAGTAAAAAATCTGCAAGCCTTCATTTAGATTGACCTTCTTCTCTCTCGTTTAAGCCTTCAAGTGGATATCAAAATTGCTTAGGTGATTGTGAATTATTGTACTTGAGCATTGACTTCCTGAAATCAGTTAGTTATTCTAATGAGCCAATGAAGCTTTGATAGGTTCAGTTATTATCTCCTGAGGTTAGCCTGTTTAGTTCCTATTCACTTCGTGGTCTTCCATTGTTACATCTTTCATACAGGTATTCAGATAATAATGTTTGTGAGCCTGGTTCATTTTTTATGTGGCTATTTGATCATAAGAATTGCAATTTTCATACTGCTGATTAGAAAGTGAATGTGCATCTTTCAACTTAGAAGCTATTACTTGGAACAACGTAAATATTGATGCTTCTTCAGCTCAGCTTGTTGGAGCTTGACTTTGGCTGATATTGTGGTTGATCTGAATGAATGTTTTTCAGATCTCATCTTCCTCGTGTTGAACCTTCCAAAGGTCAACTAAGCGTTAAAAGTCAATGACTTTTTTTTTCGTTATGGACATTTATATCTTGTGTGAATTGTATTTTATATGCCAAAATCTACCAGTTTAGTACAATTTCTTTGAAGTATCTATTGGGATATTTCAGAAATAGCTAGCATTATGTGTTATTTTGTTCGTTGCATGACGTCTAATTTTTTAAGAACATATAAATGAAAAAATGCACATTTCATCCTAATGTTTTGTAACTAAATGAATATTTGGCATATATAATTTTTTCGGAGTTTCATCATTTTCATTGTTATAACACATATTTTAAAAATCCTTATTATCTTTTTGAAATTTATATGGTTGTTACTTGGAACTTAATTGTCAGTTTTTTATCATCAACCAATATCTATTGCCATGCATTGACTTCATGGTGGGCTCCCTTTTTTCCAGAGAGATACAACAGGTTTGACATCTGAAAACACAGAACTCAAGCGAAGGTTACAAGCTATGGAACAGCAAGCTCAATTGCGTGATGGTGAGTGAATATTTATTAATTGGCTTTAAATTTTGTAAGAAAGTCAAAATTTCCCATTTCTCTCTTAATCGAATATCTAGATCTGTATATTTGTGATGCGTTCCAGGACTTTAAGACCTATGCATAGATACCAAATATTGGTTATCCAAAATTTGTTTGGGTCTCAGACATGTATGATCGATGACATACAATTGAACCGAATTTTAAATATGGCAACATGTAACTCCTAAAAACATTCAACTAAAGAAACATGTATTAAAGCAGGGTGGTGTAGCTTGCAAATAATTAAGCTACCATTTTATCTTTCCCAATTGTTACAATAAATAGAAAACTTGATATACCATTTCTATTTTTTCTATACATTTTCGGATTATTTGGTAAAGCAAAAATATTTTGCATAAATATGGGTAGTAAAATAGCTAGCCATTGTAAAGGCTTATAAACTTTCTTGATTGAATTGAGACGTGGTTCATTTTATTGTTGCTTTCAAATTAAATGCTTATGATTTTGTGATACTTGCAGCTCTAAATGAGGCTCTGAAGCAAGAGGTTGAAAGGCTCAAAATTGCTACTGGGGAAAATTCAAACTATTGTGACAGTTTTAACTTGGGCATAAACCAGATGCCTTTCAACCCTGCCACGGTCTTTCATTTTCCTCATCCAGTTGCTACTCCCAACGTTCAGCAGGCCCCTTATGAATTGCAGCAGGCCAACATCCGAAACCAATTGTTTGCAAATCAAGCCCAATCATTCTCAGATATAATGCAGCAAGATTCTCTGGGTAGACTCCAAAGCCTTGACATAAGCAGAGGTACACATCTTGTGAAATCTGAGGGACCTTCAATTTCGGCCAGCGAAAGCAGTAGCACGTTCTAATTTATCATTGTCAATAGCCAATCTGACATCCATCGGAACTTCATGGACACAATATGACTTCCTTGTCATTGATTTATTTTGATAGTTTATTTTTTGGTGGCCTTTTAGCCTGGTTTCCAACTAACATTCTTAAATTCTTTTCCACTTTGTATGTTGAATTTCTTTTGCGAGGAAAAGCTCGGGCATGGCAGTGCTGTACGATCATATTTAACTGTAAGCTCACCATTTAAATTATCTAGCATGGACAGGATGCAGCAGCATTTTATTTTAGACAATTTATTGTAATTTTGATTTGTTCGAGGAAATTTTAGTAAATGAAAACTGTACATCTCAGTCAATACTCGGTTTCATTTTTTATGCTACGTTAATTTTTTGGTTCTTCATTTCAGTATTTGCTGGTTGTCTTATTTGTTGTTCTTAACAAGTAACAATGTGGAATTGCGATATTCCAAGCTTCGAGATGCTTTAGTTTCCGATCTATCACTTATGGTAATAACCATTAGATGTATAATGAGCATAGCTAATCTTATGTTACTTGAGACAGCAAAACATAAAAAATTTAAAAAAATTAAGGTTTGTTTGGTAGGTATGAAAATAATGTAAATGACATAAAAATTTAAAATAGTCAACTTCTTAAATATAATAATAATTATTATATTTTATATAAAATTTATTTATGTATTTATTATTTTATATATGAATGAAGTATGGTTGCATTAAAATATGTGCGCAAAATAGTCATAATTACTTCAAGTGGCTCATCCATGCACTTTCTCAGGTGCTAACCAATTTTCCATTTTTTTCTTGTCTTTCGAGATAAGAAAAAGATGTTAATTTTTTTACACATGAAAAAAGTAAATAATTGTAATCGTGAGTATTTTAAACGTATTACACATTAAACATGTATTTATTTTATGTAAATTACATAAGATAAATAATAATTTCAGTAAGATTGGCTCGTTTAAGATTTGGAAACATTTATAATGGCTATGCCTCATATATCTTATATGAGCTATATATATTTAATTTGAACTTCGTTTAGTGGGTTTCACAATATATATATATATATATATATATATATATATATATATAATGTAGGTTGTATAAATAAAAATTGATAAAAATTTATTTTTTTTAACATTATTATGATCTATTTTTAATTTTAAAAAATGTACAAGAAAATAAATAAAAACCCTACGAATACCTACATGTTAAAACAAAAACCCGACACATAGCACCTACATTACCTGTTACCACCCCCACAAGACGACTCTCAACCATTGCAGTGAAGGCATTGATATTAAATATACATGTATATAAATTAATTTTTATAATTAATAAAAAATGAGTGAAAAGTTGCGCTCTAAAGAAAATGTCAAAATACAACAATATAAAATAAATCAATTTTTTATAATTTATATCTTCATTCAATTAGAGATATACTCTATCTTTAAAATATTGTCTCTCATTATTCAACAAGGATTGGTCTATCTTTGGCATAAGTTGCCGGTGAAATAGCATTTTGCCTAATTTTAATAAAGAACAAAATCTACCACATTGATAGGTCATATTATTGACTACTGCAATTATATTTGCAATTTGAAGGTAGTGATAATTCAATGAGTCCCGAAGTCTCAATCATTAAATACCACAATTTGGATCACTATTAACCTATCCCTCCATTCCTTACCTTATACCTAAGGGTGCTCATCGGGTGAGTCGGAGTTGAGTTCATCTCTAGATCAACTTGTTTGATTTCGCAATTGCGCTAGGCTAATAAGTACTCTAGTCAATTCAAGTTCGAGTCAAGCTCGAGGTAGCTTGATTTGTATCTAATGATACATTTCTTTTTATAATTCATATTAAAATTTATTTTATAAAAAAAATACTTCAATTTTGATATAATTATACATGAAAGATAATTTAATCTTGCATATTTATATTTAAATTGCTATCATACAATGATATTATATCATTTGATAATATATGTATAAAAAAATTAAAATAAATATGGTCAAAATTCTTATTCTTTATATAAGGTATGGAGGTTTTCATTGAGCCAAGGTGAGAAGGTACAAACTCATGCTCGACTTGTTTGATATTGAGTTACATTTCAAATTGGGTTATTCTCAAGTTGAGTACCAAGCCAATAGAGTTTAATCGAGCTTTAAACAACTCTACTTCCACCTAAATCAAATCCCTGTATGCACGGGCGTAAATCAAGCAAGACGAGTCAAGTTGAATTATACTTGATTTCAACTTGTTTGACTTCGATTTCATTTCAAGCTCAATAGAGTTCAAGCCAAGTTCATATAACATAATATAAATTAGATTTAAAGGTTTAAATAGCTATCATAAACTATATATAAATAATTTTTTCATCCACAAAACCAATATATTTCTAATGTAAAAATATACAACTTTTATTTATATATATATAAGGAAAGTATACTTGAGTCGAGTGCATGAAAAAATACTTGACTTCAAATAGGTTTGGGTCGTCCGAAGGACGACCTAGATGGATTGATTGTATCATTAAAAAAAATTTAAAAACCACCACTGGCGTGCTGCCAAACCCAACCACACAGCCAGAGTTGGCTCCATGGCCAGATCTAGCCCAAGGGTGAGCAACCTTGATATTGATCCGCAAAATGAAAATAACTACATAACAAATTGGCATACGAACACATCTCATATTAAAACAAAACAAGGAGATAAATCACCACAAGAAGAACCAAAACTAACAAAAGGAAACTACAACAGCATGCACCCTACTGCAAATAGCCAGCCCTATCCTCTCCAATCACTACCATGCACCATTCCTCTAAGCTCTGCAGGTAAAAAGAAGAATCACCGTAGTCATGACATACGCTGCATAATACGATACCTGATACCTTACATTTTTATGAATGTGAGAAGCTCATAGACACGGGGATGCAAATGATGCAGTGTGAAAAAAATAAGTGTTATGCCAACCTCATCGAAAAAGAAACAATTAGGCTCCTCAACATGCTGCACCATGGGACTTAACCTCCAAGTATGACTTATCCAAAATAATCTCCAACCACTCACTTTTGAACTTACCCCTCAAATTGGGATTTATCAATCGATTAAACATTACAAAACATTAATTAAAATAATAAGCTTGGGTATGGAATGATAATAATATGCCTATATAAAAAAGACAATTTATTGTGGCTCTTTTGATTTTCGAAATAACTCAAGGGTCTCATCCTTAAGGGTTATTTAAACAACTAAATAACCTGAATTAATATGGTTCTAAAAAAATACCACCCTTTAATCTGTCCTAAGATAGAAAACAACCCACTCATCTTAGTACAAGAGCGTAACACAAGAAGTGAGTTCTAAAGAGACCTGGTCTCCAAGCTCCAAGTAGATCATTGGCGAGTATGTATGTAGCACCTTTACATGAACCCAAAACTCAACAATAAAACTATATGATGTATGCATGAAAATGCGTAATAAATTTCTCGATTAAATCAACACACAAATCGATACAATACCCGAATTTAAAATAAGTAACAAAAATCCAAATAATTATATTAAGTGCAATAATGTTCTTTTTTTAGGTACCCAAACATGGAAATAAATAGTAAAAAACATAGTGCACAATTTTCAAAATCAAAACACGACTTGAATTTAAATCAATAAAATAATAACCTCTTTTAAAATATAACTAAAAAATATAGTGTTTTCACAAAAAAAAATCATTATTTAGGTTCAAGTAAAAAAAATGTAACACCCCAATTTTGATTCACCTAATAACCGAATCAAAAATATTATGATCGAGCCAAGTCATGTTTAAAGTTGTTGGTTAGTAAGAATCGATCGATAAAGTATATTGAAACAATTTGCTTGGTATCATGAGAAAGGAAGACATTATTAAATATGTGTCAAAACACATCAAATATAAATAAAAGTAAGAAAGAAAATAATTATGTTCAACTCAAGTATGTGTAGCGTTTATTTGTCCTCCTGCAGAGGTCGACTCAAGATTTTAAGACCTACATATATAATATAAAAAATGTCTATAACAAGTGTTACTGGTCTAAAAAATAACTAGTACAAACTTGCAAATAGGTATTCCATTACCCACAAAAACTTAGGAAAATTTAGAATTGCCTCACACTGGGCGGTAAGTAAACATACTTAAATAAGTATCGGCTCGCATGCACAGCTAATATTCATATTCATACATACACGCTTACGCCCTCACATACTCCATATTATACCCGTCACAGTACACGAGTGTCAAAAAGAACGGTTAACTAAGTGCCACAAATTCTGAAAATGTGCTATGCTACGCAGTACCCTTAGACACCGTACTACATCAGGGTCTGAAGGAGTACTAGTGCGATTCATACATATCTTTATAATGCTCACTCTCTTATTCGTGAAATCCTAAAAAATGTGTGTACTTATATAATAGGTTTAGGGAAGAGGTTTGTATTATATAATTTTAGAGCTTCAGTTCAAAAACTAACAACGGATCCCATCCTTGTAGTTTTATTAAACATGTGTAAAAATATGACTTAATGGTCTAACATCGGATGTAGCTGATAAAACGTCACCGATGTCATCGTACGTCTAATGCACTGTTAAACTCAACATGCAAGGAGTTAAAAAGAGATCAAGAAAAGAGAGAGTCCTATAGACCTCTGGTCTAAGCTCCAAGTGTGTCTATATATCTAAGGTGAGCTCGGACTACTTAACTTACATCAAAACCCACTATTAAGTAAAATATCAATGTCTTTATATGATGCATACTCGTAGTATGTGATTATATTATTAATACATCTTAATAAGAAAATAGTGTTAACAAACCTATAACTAAACATGTGGCACGTAAATTGAGACATACTAATAAGTAATAAATAAATAAATAAACAAGGAAATGCACAAATAGATAATTAGATAAATAAGAAATACATGAACATAAATAATACTTTAATCATAAAACAATAATATAATTATACTATATAAATATACATGTAAATACAAGTAAATATAAAAAAATACTCGTACTAGTAAACATATAAATATATATATATATA
>JAVDBV010086992.1:10715-23407 GCA_032619315.1 Piper longum | reverse complement strand
GGAGATGTCGGACATGGAGTCGGGAGCGTCACACGGACGCCACCGGCAGGACTACCTTGCTCGACAGGCCTTCCTCCGGAGCTACCAATTCACGGTCAAGGAGAGCCTGCCGGAAAAGGTGAAGAGGAGGTTGGCCCAGATCGCGGAGGCGGCCGTGGGCTTGGCTCGACGGGTTCGGGATGAGGTTCATGTGGCCAGGGTCCGGTTTAGAGCCTCGCAGCGCCTTCGGCTGCCCTCGCCCAGGTGCTTCCGGCCCATCTGATTTCGTTTGGTCCACTTGAAGGGGCCCATCTTATGAGTTGGGTGGTGTTTCTGTAAAACTACTCAATTGCAAGAATTTAAGATGGTGATTCCTAATTACTTGGTCACGGGTCAAATGAGATAATCCCATGTTGCTATGCTTCTTTTTTTTTAAAAAAAAATTAGAAGATCCCAAACATATTAATATATATATATATATATATACATAATCTTATTCGACTTAAATTTATACTTTTATTATTAATTTTGACTGATTTAAAATTAAAAACTCCGTAAACTACACACATGCTTTAGATTTTAAAAATTCTAGAGACACACGAGTTTTTATTATCACACACACATATGTAAACTAAATATCCTATATTTTTTATATTTGCTTTTGCAAATAAACAGTTTCTTAGTTTTTTACTGTATCATTTTAAATGCTTGTTTGTCTAGATGAGTAAGAGCCATCTAGTCTCAAAATAAAACGCAAACTAAATTTAATAAAACAAATGAGAATGCAATAAAAATAAATACAATATGAATTATAAAATCCATAAAAATAAACAAGGTCCCCAAGTCTTCATTTTTTACACTAAAGAAAATGTAGAAAACAGTAGGTACGCCACGCATCATCCTCCTCACTTTCGTACGCCTTTCTTCTTCTTCGTCTTCTTCTTCCCACCACCATCTCCTCTTCACCCAGCCTCTGCAACTCCCATCCCACCACCGCCCCCAACAAGCCATGCCCGCATTCCTCCTATCACCCTACTACCGCTCCATCACCTCTAGGCTCACTCTGGCCCGCCTCCCGACCTCAATCTTCCTCTCATTCCCCGCCTCCGATCACCCGCGCAGCTCGCCGGGCACGGCCCCTCCCCCCTCGATTTCGCGTAAAGGCGCTGTCTTGGGAGGTCTCGGTGGGAGTTTTCGATCTGCGTCGGCTACATGGAGCGGGTGGAGTCGGAGGAGTATGTGCAGTGGTGCGGGGCGGGATTCGCTGGAGTACGACGTGGTCGTTGTCGGCGCCGGGCCGGCGGGGCTGTCCGCTGCGATACGGGTGAAGCAGCTCTGCCGCGAGCGGGGGGTGGATTTCTCGGTCTGTGTTGTGGAGAAAGGTGCCGAAGTTGGTAAGATTGGTTTCGTATTCGTTTTTGAGTGGTTATTGATTGAAAATGGTGGGGGTGATGATGATGATGAGGCGTCTGTTTTTACAGTTTACGCTTTGGTTTAATGGTTTTGTAGGTGCTCATGTTATATCCGGGAATGTGTTCGAGCCTCGAGCATTGGATGAGCTTCTCCCCCAGTGGAGAAAAGATGGGGTAGATTTCCGATACTTGCAACATTTCGTTCCTTGCGCTAACTGATAGCTTTTAGCTACATTAGGTGTATAAACGAAGTCAAAAACAATGAAGATGATACGATTTATGTGTGTTCTTGAGAAGTTTGATGTTAGCAATGGGAAGTTTGGTGTTGTCAAGGGATACGTGTTTTCGATTGCTACTAAAAAAAATTATTTTTGTAGGCTCCAATCGAAGTGCCAGTCTCATCTGATAAGTTTTGGTTTCTTACTGAGAACAATGCATTTGCACTTCCATCTCCATTCAATAATGAAGGAAATTACGTTATAAGGTGCATGATCATATGCGCGTTTTACCTTCTTATTAGAATGATTAGTACTTGTGCGTTCATGATTGAAAGCATGGATTACACATAGAGAATTTCTTTGGAAAAAATAAATGCCCAGGTTTCCTACATCACAGTGGAGTCATCTGTTTTTTTATTTCCTTTCTCCATTGGATGTTACATTTTCTGATCATGCTGTTTATTGTAAACAAGCTAATGTTTATTACAAATCATGCAGTTTGAGTCAGTTTGTTCGTTGGTTAGCTACAAAAGCCGAAGAACTTGGAGTTGAAATATACCCTGGTTTTGCTGCCAGTGAGGTATGAACTGCCCCTGTGCATGTCTACTGGGTAAGTACAATTTTCGTTTAACTGTGAACAGATTTTAGCAGATTTTGTATGATGCAAATGACAAGGTTGTTGGCATTGCGACCAATGACATGGGTGTTGCCAAGGATGGCTCGAAAAGGGAAACCTTTCAACAAGGTGTGGAGCTGAAAGGTATCATTCATAAATTATTTTCATCATTTTTGTTTCGTGCCTTTTAAATTACTATAAATAAGAGGAAAATAGTTGGCACGTTGGTTGGTGCGTATGATGTTGTGTGCTCCACCCCACACTTTTTCAGTGAACTAATATCTGATTGACTACAAACTAGTTATTGGTCATGTATTTAGTTTTATTGTTTTCAAGTTATCTATTCCTATTCCTGAGTGTAAGCTCATATGTATATTATGTTACGAAGTGTGATTTCTCTAAGACTGCTAGTCTAGATAATATAATAGGAATTGTTTTTTTTCTTGTGGGGCTCAATTTTTCCTTTAGACCATTTTATGACTTTTTTTTTTCTGTGAAACAATTAATATCCAGGGCAAGTTACCCTTCTTGCTGAAGGATGTCGAGGTTCTCTGTCAGAGGTTTGCTGTCAATTTGCTTATTTACTGAATAAGTGAATATGCATTACTTTATTTATTTCAGTTTGATTCTGTTTTGGTTTGTCGTTATAAAGATAACGAGTTTGTATCGAAAATTTCTATGTCAACACCTCTTTTTTATAAATATAGAAATTATTAGAAAAATACGAGCTACGACAGAAGGGAAATGGACAACATCAAACTTATGCTTTGGGCATCAAAGAGGTGTGTGATGATCTGTTGCCAGTAGCAGAAACATGTCAACCCCTAGTTATTGCAATGGTTATGTTTGTCAGTTTAGATTATCTAATGAAAGGAATATGATATGAACTATGCAGGTATGGGAAGTTGAGGAAGGGAAGCACAAGCCAGGCACTGTGGTGCATACATTGGGTTGGCCATTGGACACAAAAACATATGGGGGATCATTTCTTTACCACATGAAAGATAATCGGGTAATCATTCTTCTCTTAATTCTGATACACCTTATCGACCAATCTTTTAGACTTGCTGAAGCCCAAAATTATAAAATATGTTACTGAAGATTACACATTGTTTATTATATCTCAAAATTGGGCATCTGATCAGCCTAGTTGTCATCAATGCAAAGCTCATGGATCACTGAGTTTGCGTTAGGTGGTTTAATGGGGTTTCCATTCTATCTGAAAATTTTGCCATCCTATTTCTCTAATAAGGCCACTTCAGAATAATGGAGCTTTTGTGCAGATATCAGTTGGTCTAGTGGTTGCTTTGAATTACCGAAATCCATATTTGTCTCCGTATGATGAATTTCAGGTGCATCTTCACTACCTAATGTTACGCTAATTAATAGTGGTCTTCATTATTTTTTTTTCTTTTGCTATTTATGTTACTGAATTGTCGATGATGTTGATGCCAACCAAGTGAAATGGACATGAACCATATTATAATCTTAAAATTTTTGTGCTACATCTGCAGAAATTTAAGCATCATCCTTGCATTAGGCCTCTTCTTGAAGGCGGACAAGTTCTTGAATATGGTGCTCGCACTTTAAATGAAGGAGGTTATCAGGTCCATCAATTAACTGTTTTTCACTCTGTCTATTTGTCTTGCCATTTGTGCATTACAATTAAGTAAAAATAATGTCTGTTTTATTGCAGTCAATTCCAAAACCTGTTTTTCCTGGAGGTGCAATTATTGGATGTTCTGCTGGTTTCTTAAATGTGCCTAAAATTAAGGGAACACATACTGCGATGAAATCAGGTTTTGTGTGGTTTTCAACTTAAAGATTGTACTTTCGTGTTTGTACGTCACCTTATTTGCTTGCTGTCGATTCTGGACTGCATGTATTTTCCTATGTTTTCAGAAAGATGGTCTTTCTGAGTTCTCATTTAGCAAAGTAGTTATCAGTATGTTAAAATTTTTCAGGAATGCTAGCTGCAGAAGCTGCTTTTGGTGTCTTACATAGAGGAGCTGATATGGAAAAATATTGGATTAATTTACAAAAGTCATGGATCTGGCAAGAGCTCTATGCAGCTAGAAACTATCGACCAGTTTGTACCTTTAATTTTTTTTGGACTGTGACATGGTCTTTCTTTTAGTCCTAAAAAAATGCTTGGTAGGAGAAAATAAGCATGGTAATTTTTGTTATGCTCTTTGCAGGCATTTGAGCTTGGGCTATTCCCTGGTTTGGCACTGTCAGCATTGGAACGGTCAGATCTAAGCTGGCATTATTGTCATTTTCATTTCTGAAATTCTCCTTATCCTAAAAATGAATGCTCTTTTTGGTTATTTTTTTATGTGTTAATTACGTATTTCATTGTTTTGCAACGATCAGGTATGTCTTCAAGGGCAGGCTATCCTTGACACTGAAGCATGGGAAACCTGACCATGAAGCTACAGAGGTGATGAGAAGTTATAATTCCTGTATTAAGTGTCAATTCCAGGGTAAAACAAGAGGATCTGTTCATAATTATGCCTATTTAATGAGTCCTTTCACCCCATTTGCAGTTTTTTTTTTCTTTATTTTTTTTTTCAATTACTATCTTCTGAGTTGAACTTATTGAGGTTGTAACCTTTTGTCCTCAGTGTGATGAAATTTATTGTCATTTGCAGGTTGTTAGTTGCCATACTCCAATTCAGTATAAGAAACCTGATGGGGTGGTATCTTTTGATGTTCCCACATCATTGTACAGGTTTGTTTAAAGATTGATTTGGCCAGCATTGACTAATACTTTTCTTTCTCTTACACATATTCTCCCCATCTCTGTTTGTGCTTTAATCATACATGAAATTATTTCTGCAGGAGCAACACCAACCATGAACATGATCAGCCAGCACATCTTCTCCTGAAGGACGCAAACATACCCGAGACAATAAATCTGCCAATTTATGCAGCTCCCGAGTCGAGATACTGCCCAGCACGTGTATACGAGTAATGCCAACATTCATTTTTCTCTCCAGCCACACGAGTGGTGATATAAAAGTTTGAAGTTATGAAAAAAACATCTGAAGCGTGAATATTTTTGAGAATAGGTATGTTGCTGACGAGGAGGGGACTCAGAAACTTCACATTAATGCCCAGAACTGCCTCCACTGCAAGGTAGCTAAACTGTTCTCTGTTTTATCTATGCTGTGTTAATATCTTCTAACGATATCCGAATTGAGGTTTGTGGGATTTACCAGGCTTGTGACATCAAAGATCCCAGACAGAACATACAATGGACGGTACCAGAGGGAGGCGGTGGACCAGGATATACCACAATGTAGAATGCATAAATTTTAAATAGATTGGTAAAGTTGTAGAGTAGGGTGTAGTGAAAAAAAGAATAAAACAATAAATTCTAAAAAAGGAGCTGAAACAATGGATTGCTGAAGGTATGGCCAAGGAAGAAAGGCACAGGCCCAAATGTTCCATGGAAACGCTTCTTGATTTTTTTCTATTCATTAAAAATAACATACTGATTTCTGCCTTGCAAAAATGCATCTACATATCTCAATGATGCCAAAAACGAAGACATAATTAGCCAATTAGAATAATAAATAAAAGACAATAACAAAGCAAGCTAGATCTTATTCTTCCAACGATATCAGTGATAGCCTAAGTTGGTTGCTCCATAAAATCAATATTGAGCTGTATCGAAAGGACGATTAGCGCTAGGAGAAAAGCATCCAGTGTTTAATATAAGATGCCATGGTGGAATGATTTGATCCTGCAAAATTCTGGTCGAT
The DNA here is from genome assembly GCA_032619315.1 of Piper longum. Taxonomy (NCBI): domain Eukaryota; kingdom Viridiplantae; phylum Streptophyta; class Magnoliopsida; order Piperales; family Piperaceae; genus Piper; species Piper longum. Next base: position 17,415 of record JAVDBV010086992.1, on the reverse strand, counting down.
AAATTGGATTTTGATGTATCAAAAATTTCAATATGCTATCATCGTCGACTCGAAATTTCTAAAATTTACTTGTTAAACAGTCAATATTTGCATTGCACCATGCACACAAAAAGGAAAATCCCAGCACACAACGTTCCCAGTGGAAGAAACTCGCTAGAGGAGCGCTTCATGAACCCAGCGTCACCTCTATATTTTATAGGAAGTGCCTTCATGGCCCTGATCCATGATCATGCCGCCTAGTTCCAACTGAAAAAATACATGAAAACACTGTGGGCAAGATGTGCAAGGATAAAGATAACTCTCCCTAATATCTTGCATACCCATCTGTAACCTATGCGTAAAGGAAGACAATGTATTTATAAAGAAGCAACTATAAAGTTCTATCATGAATCTCACGACCACAGGTCACACACACACTACAAAAAAACACATTTGAAAATATATTGAGAAGCAAGTCTAATGGCAAAGAAAGACAACCAGATGTTAATTATATCTACGAATTCTGACTAGCAAACTGGGAGAAACGCATATGCAAAACAAGGAAGAAATTATAATGCTTATCATAAACAAAATAAGATCAAGCTTCCACTGTCGTCACCGGCTGCCACTCCCCATCAACTGCTTCTTTCCATAAAGTCACATTATTGTTTCCATCTGCCACGGCTAGCAAATTTCCAGTAATCGACCAAGAGACCCTCCAAACGGGTGTCTTAAAATCCTTCAGGACCCTTCCTTCCCACCTATCCTCTTCCTTCCCTGCTGTCCAGATAATCACAGTCCCATCTTGTGAAGCACTTGCTATAGTTGATTTAGGAAGGCCAAGATTGGGCGCCCATGCCACATCTCTCACCCAATCAGTGTGCATTTGAAGCGGTGGGAAGCAGTCCATTTTCCAGATACCATTGAAGAACTTCCAGACCTTAAGGGTATTATCGCATCCCCCAGAAACAAGCTTCTGCACTGGTAGGTCAAGAGCTCCGGAACCGACAAGTGCTCCAGGCACAACAGCTGGAGCCCAAGAAACAGACGTAACCCCAACAGGGTGAGCCTGGTCGATAGAAGTTCGATCCCATCCACCATCTGAACGAGCTGTGTAGACAGAGATATTTCCATCGGAAGAAGCACATGCTAGACACAGACCAACTTCATGAGGAGCCCAAGAAATTGAATTCACAGAAGCTTTGTGGTCAGTAAACACATGGGCTTGAACCCACTCATGTTGAGGAGTTTCTTTCCATAGTATAACCTGGCCATCATAAGAGCAACTAGCAATAAGAGAGCCAAACTTGGGATTGGCCCAGGCAACCTGCCATACAGGGCCGGTGTGTGCCGTGAGAGTTGCAAGGAGCCGATGAGAATTTGAATCCACGCCAATAATCTTAACAGTGTTATCAGAAGATGCAGTAGCCAAACGTTTACCATAGTAATCCATAGCAACATCATGGATCACATCCTGGTGCCCCGTCTCAACTCTCTGAGGCGGCATATTGTCTGCTGGTTACTGCAAAATCAATAAACAACAATCAAAATTCAGAAAAAAAATGAGCATATAGCATCAGCAAAAATAAAAAAACAAAAAAAAACCTACAACAATGAATGCCAGATAAACTTCTCTCTTTTTTTATTCATAAAGACATTAAACAAAGTAGTCATGTCCTTACTACGAAAGCCAGCCCATCAAGCTTAAGCTACAGGTGAACAGAGTGGACAAAATAAGGGGCGCCTACAAAGCTACAACTATTTGATACATCATCATCACCTACCTCAACAATAACCGCAAACACCTCCCTTACACTGATTCCATGCAGCATAACAGTTCATTAATCAATCATAAACAAAAAAAAAAATTATAATTATTATAAGCGCTCAACTACTTCAATCCCAGCTTTTGCCTACCACCACAACTAGATCTGTTATTTCCATAAAGAGATACAAATCAAACACCAAGCTTAAAAACATAAGCCAAATTACACAAATCTCTTCCATCGCAACATCCAGCCAATAGTTATATTCAACAAGACAGCCACAATCGTCAGCAATTTAGCAACAAGCTTGACGCTAAACCCGCCCATTTCAAAAGGCGCGCAACCCGAAACATCAAATCCGGAAAAGACACCACCTTTAACATCAAAACCGAATCAGAAACCGAAGCCTAGACGCCAAACAGCTCTAAACAGATCGAAGTCATCCTACAACAACCAATTCACAACCATGTTGGCGACGGATATTGCCATGCTCGTCGTCAACAGCAGATCAACGCAACAGATCTGATACAACAAAATCGGATGACGAATCGAACAAAAGAGATGAGAAAAGGGGCGGATCTGCTCACCTTCAATGGATCGAAGAGGGAGACGAGAGAGGAAGGAGACCTCCGTCTCGGGGGGATTTTTGAAGCACAATCGAGGCGTGAGATGTATTTACCGAAATACCCCGGACTTGTTGTCTCGGTTCTAACTTCTAACCCGGCTCGATTCGAGTTGAGTTAAGTTGAATTCGAATTTTTCCCAAATTTATTTATATTGATATTTAATATTAAAAATTAAATTAGGTATAAATAATTTGTGTACCTTGTAACAAAAAATAGGATTGATAAGCTTTTTACCCATCAAACTCTACTCACAAATGTCTAAAGTCTAAAGCTTCACAAAATACCATGAAAAAACTTTTTACATTTTTATTTTGTGTACTTAATACTTAAGTTTTTAACTCTAAGCTGAGAGTCTTATTTCCATATTAAATATATCTAATAATTACATATAATAGAATAAATATATAATATTCACGTATATAAATTTACTTCAATGTAGTTGATTGTCAACATATATAATAATTACATTTAATATTTACGAGATTCTATACTAATATAACTAAAAAAATTATATCAAACATATAATTTTGAGCTTCGGGAGAATAATTTCATGTCCTTAATTTTAATTTAGGTTGTTCGATCGTAAAGACAACCCAAATTTGATAAAAAAAGATATAAAACCCTCCACTTCAGACGTTGATAGGAGTCAAGTTTCGGCCACAATTAGCTGCCCGACCAGGCTTAGTCACTGTAAATATCGGCACTAGCCAGCCATGGCCGACTATCAATAATTTTTTTTAATCTTTTATTTTAAAAAATGCTTGGTCATTAATTATACATTAAGTATACGTGGACGACTTTACTAAATTATAGATTATATTTTACCTACCCATTAATTATACAAGCATGTAAGCCGACAATATTTACTTTATTTTAAGTGGATAATTACACTTAATAGATTGCCATTAAGCCTAGAGTCATCCACTTTTAATTAATTAATTAATAACCAAAAGTAAATCATTTACTTGCATCGTTTGTGATTGGTAGGGGGCGTGACCATAAGACTTTGAAAGAACGAGGGGCGAACTACAAATTTAGAAAAGTGTGAGCTTCACAAGGGACTTGCATGGTAGATAACGAAGAGTCGAAGAGCTGGGTGAGACAAGCCAGTTCCTCCTCCTCCCAGGAGATCGAAAGTCGAGAACTGACTCCAACTTGGAAATGGTTAATCTCATTTTGGCTTGTCTCGTCTTCTTGCTTGTCAAATTCGCCACAGCTGAATGTATCATAGATAGATTATGTAGTGTCTGGTTTTATTGGATGCATTGTGTTGATCTAGTTTGATATAATGGATTGATATTTTGTATACCTTTTTTTCTTTTGGTGGTTTAGGGGATTTTAGTTTGCTTTGGATAGGGAAGGCCAAGCGGGAGGAAGTTGAAGACAAGGTGCACACAGTTTTTGTTTTTTAATAAAAGAACAAAGTTAATATGTTTTTTTTTTCTGTTTAGTTTTATTGAATTTTAGCTTGATTGTACGAAAATTTTTGTTTTCTTAGTTGTGGAATGTGAATTTAGATAGTGAACCATTTGGCGAAGAGCTCTAGTTGTTAGGGAATGGAACAATTTGATATTTACTAATTAATTACTGCAGTGCACCGTCTTCTACATGTGCAAACAAGTTTTACGGCTTAGTATGCTCATGGCAGAAACATGGGGATTGGGGAAAATATGCAATAGGCGAAAATAATGGTGGGAGCCGATGTTTGATTTTGATGTTATGTAAGTTTTAGGGGGTTTTTATACTTCATCGATGAGGAGCTCAGTATGTTGGGAAAGGGGACTGTTTTGTATAATGAAAATGTGTATTATGGATTGCCAGGTTGTTTGGATTACTGGAGCAAGCAAGGGTATTGGTGAGTTGTACCTTTTTGAATTTTGGTTATCTGACAGCAAACATAGTAGACTATTGTTTTTTTTTTTAAAGTATAAATCATGAAATTTTCTGGATTATAATGAGCATTCATCTTGTGAAGAGTTCTTCCAAAATGATGTTTTAATATCTACCTTATATCTTAAATCTTCGCAATTTTTGTCTGCCAAATTGCCCGGCGATCTTTTCCTGCTTGATCTTTAATCTTTCCATTCCCATTTGCACTTTTTTTCCCTTTATCTTTCTGTATGCTAAGGGGGTGAACTAATATTTCTGGGATCATTTTCGATGAAAATTACAAAGTTACAAAGTAAGAGACGCCCTTGCTCATAGGTGACGTATACTGACAATGAAAGCCTATACTTAAATTGTATATCTCACAGGAGGTGAGGCTGGTTTGGTTGAATTACTTTCTGAATGTGGTCCAGTTGGCTATGAATCATTTAGCGAAATTACCTATTGCATCTTTGTAACAGGGTGATACACATGAGCAGCAAACAATCCATAAACTGCATCACGCAATAAGTATGCACGAGTATGGTGGTTATCAAAACATAATAGACCATTGTTTATTTTTTTATTTAATTATTATCAATGATGAAATTTGCTGACTTACAATGAAACAAAACCGATTAATGCTCATTACAATCAATCGTAGGACCTCTCATCAGTTATTTAGACAAGTCCTTGTACTTCAGCTTTTCTGTAGTATGTCTATGCTTGCTGGAAGTATGCTCCTTATGCAGTCTAGTGGACTATTTTATGGCTTTACATTGCAAAACAAAATATTCAAAGGGATGATAACATTACTTATTTTTTGGTATTCGGGGGGAATTTTTGCAAAACAATTTCCTGGCTTGGGAGCAAAGTTGATACTTCCGGCTCGTAATGAGAAAGAATTGGAGCGAGTGAAGTCGGAACTTGTTGGTATTACCTCTCTGTTTTTAACCCCCTTCCACTCCTTGTGTGAACACTAGATGAGGAAGGTTTCTTGATGCAAATTTCTGTCATTTATTATTCTTAACCCTCTTTTTCTGACTGTACTTGTTCAAATGATTTTTCCAGGTAAACATGCTCTAGATGCGGTCAAAATTTTACCTTTAAATTTGGCATCATGTGTGGATTCTCTCCATGAGGCTGTACAGAAAGCTGAGTCCTTGTTCCCAGATGATGTTCATTATATGGTTCACAACGCAGCTTCTGATCGCCATGTGAGTTGTCTTTCAGCTTGTATGCACATAACTTAGAATGATATTCTTATTTTTTTCATGCTATTGTATATTTTTCGTATTATTGATAAGCTTTGAACAACATGTAAAATCCATGCTGCTTTAGGTTTTCTTTACATAATTTGACCTACTCTTTTGGAACATACACTTGGGAAATGATACTTCATGCATCACTCTTTTCCATGTGCCCACAGAAGTGTAGTTGTGAGTCTTGTGATCATAAGAAGAGAATGGATTTGTGCAGATGTCATCTGAAAAAAGAAATCCTTTTGTGATCTTCTGTTTTAAACATTTAAAACTTGAAAATAATGTGCGTTGATCATTTGAAATAGAAAAATATGAAAATCCTGCAAGAATATAAGGGATGGTCTCAAGTTGGTAGCAACCAAAGAAAGAAATTGAACTAGTGGGAGGCCTTTGGCAAAAAGTCGGGTGTTCAACTTTCTCCAGGCCTTTTGCAAGGATGGTTAAAATCCACCAGTTTTTTGTTGGCCCCCTCCATTACAAAGATATGGTTGTTGAGTCTAAATCCAAAATTGGATAACTTTGTTCTGTCAAAGATTGTTTGCTAGATAATTTTCATTTGAAGATTATATTATGACGAAGACCACAGGCTTCTAATTTCATGTACCTAATCATGTCATTCTTGCAGAAACAGCTGCCTTAAATGTTATTGAAAAATCTTTGAAGGTGGGATTACATTCTCAATGACTGTGATACATGTGTACTCTTTCTCTGAGAAATAGTTGTCTTACCATTTTTTTTAAGATATCTTTGAAGTGAATGTATTTGGGACTATAACTCTTACTCGCCTCTAGCTCCATTTATATTGAAGAGAGGAAGGTGTTGGGCCCTTCGGGTCCCAAAAGTGACTTGAAACAGGTTCATGGTTTCCCATTAGCCTATATACAAGTCACTTGTTTGCAGAACACTTTGAGCTAGCATTACATTCTCATGGAATTAGAAGGATCCGATGCTATTACCAGTAGGAAACCACTCGGAAGACTCATTCCCCGAGCTAGTAAAGGGGAATGGTTAGTAACCCTAAAAGAACCGAAAGAAGGGTAAAGACTGGAAACATCGGTTGCAGTAGGAATGATAACCACTGTCGAAAGGAGAACCAAGCGGTCGAACTCAAGACAGATCCCTTCTATTCCATGAGAATCCAGCTAATGCACCAAACTCATCTACCTAGAAACCTTGCTCAAGTACAAGAAGGCTGCAATTG